>JAODUE010034205.1:0-20777 GCA_027564755.1 Amblyopsis hoosieri
ACACACACACACACACACACACACACACACACACACACACACACACACACACACACACACACACACACACAGAGCCAGGGAGGTGTCATCCGCTGTGAGATGTAGCTTATTGGCTATCATGGATCTGTGTAGCCAGGTGAGCAGATAGGCTGTTCTGGTGCTTTCCCCGTATCTCTGTGGGGACACAGGTGCACAGATGCACACACAGACACCCACTGTTACTGAGTGATAGTGCAGGGAAGCATCATTAACACAGCCCAGCCACGGGTCCAGTAACAGGTCCGGTAAGGCCATGAGGAGGAATGCTGGTGGTGCATGCCCACCCAAACTGTTAAAGGTGGAGAAAATCTGAATTTATTTTCACTTCGGAGAAAATCTGCACTGCAGTTCAAATTGAAAAATAGCCCACGCAGGCGTGTACAAAATACATAAACCAAAAATATATGCCCACATAATGCATTACACTCATCCCCTCACTGACGAAAATACGGCATATACAGAGTTTCTATGATCACGTTCATCCATGTCTGACTGCCCCCCCAACACACACACACACACCAAATCTCCAGTCATGGAGGGGGGTGGGAGAAGCGCATGCAGTTACGCTTTATTTTCTCTCCAATAACAATAGCTCATTGAAGCCGCACAGCTGCCACACTGTTTGCATTTAACCTGAGAGCCCTTTGCCTAATTAGGCTTAGAAATGTTCCCTTTGGAACTGCTTGCCAAACGTTCTGCCCCACACAAATGGCAGTTACTGTAGCACGTGTCGCAGACACAATCACACATACACCTGTACTCATGTGGAGATGCACATGAGCAGACGCACACACGCACGAGCCCCTCGCACACAACGTCTGCAGCGGGGACATTCACTGTAAAGCATGTTAAAAGATACACACACACACCTTGACTTCCATGATACACCATAACAGTAAAAAACAGTTATGTGTTTAACGCACGGCACATCAGCGGCGATGTCAGACACTAGACTGAGGATGGATACGTGGGAAGGAGGGAGAAGGGAGATGACGGAGCAGTGGAGTGGATGGGAGGAAGTGGGGATGTTCCAAGGCCATGGATAGGTTCCAGAAGAACCCCACCTATCACTTCTTACTCCATTCAATTCAATTAGCATCACTTTATTGGCATGACAGTTGCATATTGCTAAAGTATTTTGTTTTTTTCTTCATATGAATGTGATTAAAGCATACTACGGAGCATAATAACATAACATAGTAAAAATAAGAGCAGATGAAAAATAGGTACATTTAATGCAGCTCTGTCTCTTGTTCAGCTGTTGCACAGCCTTTCCTCTACTGGGACCCAGGTGTTCCTGTGTCTTCCCTTCTCAATAGCAAGGCTGTGCTCGCTGAGCCTGTATTTTGTCAATGTATTTCTGCTGTGTTGATCAGTCACCATGGTCAGGTAGGTTGCCATGGGGTACTGTCGATTTAGGGCCAGATAGCACTGCATTTTGCTTTGTGCTTGTGTTTTCCAATAGGTAATATAGTTTTGTTTTAGTCTTGATCGGTTAATGATGATGAAAAAGTATCCATCTTCTCTCTCTCTCCCTCTCTCTCTCTCTCTCTCTGCCTCCTTCTACCTCTCTTTCTCTCTCTCTCTTTCTTTCTCTCTCTCTCTCACACACACACACTTACAAGGTAAGCTCCAGTCATCAGGGGGCCACCTACTGATCAATAAGAGCAGTCACAGTGAAGAGAGATACTACCTTGAGACCTTGAGACCAGTGGCATTCAGTCTCCCCTCTGCAAGATAGGCTGCTTCACATCCATGGCTCATGGAAAGCATGAGATGGTGTGTGTGTGTGTGTGTGTGTGTGTGCGTGTGCGTGCGCGCGTGTGTGTAAGTGGAGGTATGGATGTAACTTAGGGAGAGACCTCCAGACAGGGTTGAACAGATGGAGCAATAGAAAAGCATTATATATATCAGGTAAGCCTGTAAAAGCACATTGCCTACATAAAAATAATAAATAAATCATAAAAAGCATTTGCTATTCATACAATATGCCATTATTATCTGGGCTTTCACACAGGCCTACTGTCCCTTAATATATGGTTCATCTTGAAATTATAATAGGCCCACTATAGACCTATTGTATTATTATGGCAGAGGGAATGGATCCATGTTGCTGCTATAGGTCCTAGCCTATGATAAGACTGGAGAAAGTGAGCAATGCAGAGTTCTTCCATTCATATAGGCTACATGGCTAATGGTCCATAGTCATGCTGTTGCAGCTACAAGCTCATATCCATAAAAACAGTCAAATGTCATACAATCCAATCCATCTTGCTCGACGTGTAAGCTGTCAGTCTAATAGTCTATAGATAGGTGTCTTACTGTATGATTCAACATCACTGGATCACTAAAGATAGGCTAAAACATTTTAGTAAATGGAACAACATCTGATTCATCATTTTCTTCTTAAATAAGCATTGAGTATGGGACACTATTTTTTACAACGTGGTTTACAGTTTTACTCCCATTTAGGTGAGGAATAGCCTATAGCATAGCCTAGCGTATAGTAGGCTATGCTATAGGTGCTCTCAAACAGCGCCTTTGTTTTCACTTGTTTCTGTTCTGCGCTACACAAGGTCTGCCTATAAACATCTGATATCAAGCAAGCTATCAACAAAAGCAAATGCAAAGCACTCAACACTTACCGTATCGAATCTTCATTCGGAGACCATTGGGTACGTCTGCATGAACGCCTCGTATCGATACGGAGAGTCTGCGTTATTAATGTGCGTAACAAATGATGTTACCTACGTGTAACACTTTATCTGCAGCCCAGTGACAGCACGGATGGAGATCAGCGGGCGTTTCTGCAAGAGCCAGCTGATCTGTAGACTACACCTAACAGGCTAGAACATCCAGGCTAGAATAATCAAATCAGATCAGATAATCTACTGTATCAAGCTGTCACCATTCATAAATAGGAGAGAGAAGAAGTAAACAAAAAATCCACGGGTTTTGGGCGTGATGTTTTGGTGAATGAGAAATGAGCGCCACACCCCCCACGTAGCCTAAATGGTAGCTAGACAGGTCGTTTCGCTCGTAGCGTAAGCATTAAAACATTCATATTTGTTTATTTTGCAGTAATTGTTTGCGTCATCATGGTATTGCAGCATGATAAGCATTCCAACACAAACATAATTAAAGTAGTCTAATAATAGCAAGTTCAATGCTTACCTCTATGCACACTAACGCTAGAAATAGGGTGAATCTATTATAACTCTATTTAAAAAATATTGGTATTTCATAAAAGCGACGTTCATGTCGTCGGCCATGCTAAATTCTCTTGGATAGACTGACATCTACTGGTTCGATGTCTTTATGGCAAACATAATCTACCAGGTCCTACCAGGTCCTATACCAAAACAATTTCTGAACTTCTTTTTAAATTTTGATCAATCTCTTCCAATCACTACAATTTCCATTGCAAGCCATAACTTGTCAGCTTGGTTTATCTTATGTATTTACCCCACTGACCTAGGTGTACCATAGAGTAGCTTATGTTTAATGCCACGATCAAGAGAGAATTCCTTGAGTGGTAGAGCTGCCATCTAGTGGATATTTGATGTATAGCCCTTATTACAGAAATATATTCCTTTCAATTTGATCTGTTACAGTAATGAGGTACAAAGCCTAGATTTATCATCTTTACATATATTTGCATCTTTATAATATTTGCAGTCCCACTAAATTAAAACACAACATTTTTCAAAATGTTTGCGATATAATGCTTTATTACTTTGATTTGAAAAACGTTTAAACCACGATTTGTTAATTTAAAGGTAAAGTGAGGGATTGCAAGATACAAATATTCAGTATTACACAAATTCAGCGAATATCTACTCATTGTTTGCTAGCTGACCATTCTGTGTGAGTCCTGAAAAAGAATATTGTGTTTCTACACAGTAATGGCTCTGTAGATATGAACGCAAACAAACATGGTTCAGAACGCACAACACAATTAAAGCCTAGCCATGGCAATGCATTTCCAATGTGTAGGGTGGAACTTCTGATAGAGCACCCTATGGCATTGAGAGGAGAGGCGTTTTGTTTTGATCAAGTTTGTCAACAAGCTTTCTCTAGAATGATTGGTTTCTTCAAATCTTTAATTTGAGATGGTTAACAGACCTTAAAGAAAGACATTAATATGGTGGCCCACTTTAGTCTCAACATATGTTGCTGTGTCAAAAATGAGGCCTGTCTGTAGCAATAAATTCCACATTTTTGGAGCTTATATGACTTCTACATTATTTAAGGGCCTCTCAAATCGAGTTTTATATCTGCAATCCTCTGTGTTATTATGGTTTATGAACCATACAGTCTGAAAGTGAACACCCTGCCAGTTTTAAATCCATATACTCCCAAGTTGTGACAAGGCATATACCTTATATTTAGCCAGACAGAGACATGGAAAGGAAGAAATAAATAAATATATATAGAGAGACAGACAGACAGACAGACAGACAGTGTTGATTATCACTAGATAAGGTGTTGGTGTCTCCCTTTCAAAAGTAATTTAGCGGTGTGATTCACATCAAAGTGCTCCAGTCCCCTGCTGCTAGCATTCAAAGGCCAGACAGTGGCGGCCCATCTCCACTCTGAGGCTCTAACAGCCATCTCTTTATGAGGTTCATCATGCCTTCGCTTCAATAGATCAGATGGTGAGCTGAGCTAATAACTGTAAAAGTAGCACAGAGAGCCACTTCGCCAATGCTGCTTTGAACTCGTATGCACTTTGATTAGAGGGCATTGATGTGCATGTTTCTCTGTGTATTTGGATGTGGTCAGGCTCAAGGTGGGCATGCCTATGTGTGTGTGTTCAAATGATTGTGTGTGAGGGAACGTGTGTTTATGTGTCCCCATTCAGATACTGTGACTGCTGAAGAGAGACATTAAAGCTGCTTGGAAATCACAATATACCCGTGCTGCTTTGCATGCACCTACACACACACACACACACACACACACACACACACATATATACACACACACACGCACATGCACGCGCACACACACACACACACACACACACACACACACGCACACACATGCACACACACGACTGTGTAAACAACAGCACAAAGGGAAGCTAACTTCATCAGTGCGTCGTTAAAGGTTGAACGTCAGCGCTGCTAACACGTTTCTCACACGTGCACACGCCTGCATGAGGACACACTGCATGGACACACACCTCTCAACGGCCTTCTTGACAGTGGTAAAGTGCACGTACTGTATGTGTGCAGAGGGTGCCTTTTCTTTTCCACACAACTCTTTCTTTGTTGTGTAACCTTTTGATCTAAATGGGGAAAAAAGGCCAATGTGTTTGAGAAGCGAGTGTATGTTCGTGTGTGCGTGTGTGTGTTTGCGTACGTGCGTGCGTGTGTGTGTGTGTGTGTGTGTGTGTGTGTGTGTGTTGGGCAGGGGCCTAATGACTAAAAGCAGAAGTGGGGGTGAGGTACTAACCTTTTCATGTTAGCTCTCCTCCATTCGGCTTTATAACAAATGTCAGCACTGATAACAAAGCCTCATTTGCATATCATAATCCCCATCTCCCGACCTTCTGATCAGGTGTACTTGGAAGCTCTGCTCTGCTCTTTCACAACCAGAGAGAGAGAGAGAGAGAGAGAGTGAGAGTGAGAGAGAGAGAGAGAGAGGCCCACGTTCCACGTTCACAAAATCCTGTTTGAAGTTCTCTGCCAGAGTTCAAATAACATTAAAACATGTGCATGCCATTGAGTGGCTGATTTGTATTCTTGTGTAACAGAGAAAAGATGGGGGGAGGGGGGGTTGGATGAAAGAGGTCATGGTGGGGGGGAAGGGTTAACTGACCACGGTTGGCTCTTTGAAGCCACCCCTTACTACACAGGTTGATACAGAAAGCATGCTTTTCTAAATTCAAGATATACACAAATATAGTAGTTTGCCTATTTTGTCTTCTGTACACTTTGTTGTCATTATTGCTATGATTAAATGTATTTTCCTATTGGAACTGTAAGAAGGCTGGTTTTGATTAGATTCCAAACATTTCAGGATAAACCTCATTACTTTGTACAGTAACAAGTTGCCTATCGTATATTTAATGCATACCTATTTTCATTCACTTTTAAATTATTTATAATCTGCACCTTTACCTTGGAGGTGGATATTTTCACACAACAAAATGTTTTATCTGAAACAAACTTTTCCGAAATGCAATTTATTCAAATTATTCAGAAATGTAAGAAGTTATTGAAATACTGAAAAGCCACACCCTGTGTATTTTAAATTGTATGTGATGTTACTACTTAGTACTACTACTTAGTACTACATGTTATACATGCAAGCAAGAGCAATCCTTTTCTGATGCCAATACGTAAACATTGGTGGCCATAGACTCTTTGTGTCATTAGAGAAAGACTTTTTACTTTCCATCCACATTCTGTCATCATTCCCCTGGTTGAAACAACCATTCCTCATCTGATCTCATTCAAAGGTGTGCATCAATACTTCACCCCTTCCTGTATGGACATGGCAAGAGAAGGGGGAAGTGGGCTGTGGAAGGCTCCAGCACCTCCCGTCAACAGCGGAAATGCTCTGTGGCTTCAATTCTGAGACATATTGGAAGAGCAGAACTAAAGAATGGTGAAAGAACTGTGTGTCTCTCTCTCTCTCGATCTCTCTCTCCCTGTCTCTTGCAAGGTCTGTGTGTGTGTGTGTGTGTGTGTGTATGTGTGTGTGTTATGGGGTTGCTATTAGACTCAACCGTGTTACAGCAACTGATCCAATGGGTCATGGACCACACTAACAGTGTATTCACACGCTCCACCATTTAGCAGCACACTGATCAAAAGTAGCTGAATTGTTCAAAGAAGAGAAAGTTTTGGATCACAACCAATGGCCTATATATCTGCCCCTTTCGCCGAATAACGCTGTCAGATACTCCCTCTTGGGTTTGGCAACGGGTCCCTACCGGACGGTGGTATGTGAATCCCACTTATGATGTGCAGACTTTACGTTCCCATGTGTCAAGAGGGTCTCCAGCAGAGCTGGGCCCAGCTCCTCATTGTCATAGTCCCAGTTTGGCCGGGGTTGTAAAGCCGAGACCCTAGGAGCTGCCCTCCTCTGCTCTGATCCACTCCAGCCTCGCTCTGCAGAAGAGGCTGCCCTGCCAGCTCTTTTATCCCGGCTCCTGCACACCCAGGGCGGGTGAGACCAGACTGACAGTCCCCCGCTGCCTGTGCCTGAGCTTCAGCCTCATTTCTCGCTGCACAGCCGCCCCGCAAAGCCCTCACGGCTTTTCAATCTCCGAAGCAATTAGAGGGAGATCTCTTTCCTTTGTCGTCTATCCGGGGAAAGAAGAAAGGGGAAAGACATTGGGGAGGGGAGAAGGAGGAGGGTCTAGTTTTGAGGTTTTTGGTGGCGCTCTGGCCTAGCCAGAAGCCACTTGTGAAGCCCTGGGTATTAGGACTCACACGGTTTGTTTGGAAAGGCTTCTCCCGGGGCCAGAGTGGGATTACATTGCAGATTGCAAGTTCCCATGGACAGGGTCTGTACCAGCCTGGGCTGTGGTGGGTGGGTTTCAGGTTGGGGGCCATAGAAGAGGTCTTTATGAGTTTGGGGTCTTTCTTGAATGGAAAGGGCCAGCTCCCAGCATGCAAGCTCCTCATATTAGATGGACACAGAGAGGCTATTGAAGTTGCGCAGACATCCCTCCTTTATTTCATTCCCCCTTTCTCTCTCTCTCTCTCTCTCTCTCTCTCTCTCTCTCTCTCTCTCTCTCTCTCTCTCTCTCTCTCCTGCTGAAGGTGTTGCTCACAATCACTCACTTTAGGAATTCTCATTTGATATATTTTATATTGTATTTTCTATATATAAGATTTCTGAAGAGAAAGTTTTGTGGTTTTTGAAGGTTCTGTTCTTTAGATTTTTCAGGTTTCTGTGTATTTCATAATTGTTCTATAGTGAACTTTGTCATCTTGGTCTGTTTAACCCTTGGTAGTTGAGCTGGAAGTCTGCACTGAACAGCTTAAAATGTACGGTACAGTATATGTTGCCCAGGTCACACCTCTACTCTGTACATATAATGACCCAGAGCAACATTAGTGTGTGTAGTATATGATTATCGTCACGAGACCAATTGGTTTGGGACTCTAGGACTCCCCAATGATTTCAATGCTAAAAACATTTGAGCTATAGACATTGGAGCTAGTAGAAGATACATTACATGTTGTACCTGTTGTTCATTGATCACATACTGTATGTCTTAAGCCAGTGGTCCCCAATCCTGGTCCAAGAGGGATGCTGCCCTGCATGTTTTAGATGTCGCCCTGCTCCAACACACCTGATTTAAATGAATGGGTCACTTATAACAAGCCATTCATTTGAATTGAAGCTGTGTTGGAGCAGAACCCTAGCTTAAGCTATAAGCAGTGTTATGAGCATTCCATAAACATGCTTTAAATAAATCAGGCAAAAATAAAAAGACCCCCCCCCCCCAACCACACACACACACATTTGAGATATATTTATATTTATATATTTATATTTTATTTATATTTATATATAGATTTACAAATGAATATCCTCACTATCATCTAGTTTTATAAATACATTTTTAAATGTGAACACTGCTGAAGTAAAGGTTTTACAGTATAGGCTTAGCATAGGCTAACTCAGAGACAGAGAGTGTTTCAAGGTAGCTCTTATCTTTTTGTCTCATTCAAGTTTAAAGGCAGAACAGCTCTCACCCACTACCCTTCCTAGTTGACCGAGGTGAGAGAATGGGTGAGAGATACAGTCAGAGGGGTTGTAAAACCAGTCTCTCACCGCCAGATAGTTAGCATAACCTTCTACAGCAGTGTCCAGTGAGTCACATAACATAATGTTATGCTACTATGTTTAAATGTCACAATTTTATGATATAATTTTATTTTTTCCCATAAATTTCTCTGAATGCTAAATGCTTAAACTTGACATAATATGTACCTACAGTGGAATGTGAATCATTATTATACACTATTTATCAATGATAAAAAGCAACACATTACTTTCATAACATACAAAAAAGAGAACAATCCCAAAAGCTTCACATTTATACTCACTGTCTGTACTTTACGAAATAGATTTCAACCTAAATAATGTACGCAGAGAACTGTTCACCATGTCCACAGTTCTATCTTGTATCAGAACTCCAAGAATTCCAACTTGGAATAACGACTTTCATGGTCATTCCTTTTATACTTGCTTTTTGCCTGGTTTCATGGTAAGATGGCTACTGAGGAAGAGGTGTACATGCTAGTGAAGGTGCATTAGGTGACTCTCGTCTTCTGCAGAGTGATACTGCAGTCTAAGACAGTAGCTGAGAGATTAATAATTCAAGCAAATGACAGAAGAATCTATTGAAGTTTAAAGAGCAGCAATGGAACAGGGGAGAGGTGACGCGGCGTCCAAACTACCCCCCGGATGAAAAGTGCAGAATGGAGTCAACATAACAGAGCAGAACACAGGATGAGGGGAGGAAGAGGACGAAGACAGCCCAGGGGGGTCCTTGCTGGGGGGGATGGGCTTTGAAGCTGCTGACAAGGTTATTCATCCCTATGTCCAATCAGATGGCGGAAGGTATCAATTAAACCCAACATCAGAACCCCCACAGTGAGAACACAGAGGTGGAGGGTTTGTTTAAAGCGACACTGTTTAATGTGCCTGTGAAGAAAACCGGATTCTTTTAACTTCAGGCCCAACTTCTGCAGCTTTAGCTGTAGCTAAACCTGCTCACGACCTCGCACATACAGTACGCACGCGCATGTACACACACACACACACACACACACACACACACACACACTGCGTATAATTACATACAACAAAGTAAGACTTTATTTATTTATTTATTTATGCAGATTAAAGTTACAGGGACAGTTAATTTTTGTAAATGTTCCAGTTTAGCCATATTGGCAAATCTGCAGTTCCTGGATAGGTGTAGAACTACAAGCACATACTAAAATACATTCAAACAGGGCAAACAGAGGATATAACGTTGCATATTTGTGTGTGAAACACAAGGAGCAAAGCTATAGTGTATACAGTATATGCCTCACTTGACATTTCATTTACTCACTATTATACTCTCATATTTCCTGACATGTTACATCCCCTAGGACAGTTAGCTTGATAACCTAGTCTTTAATTCTCTCTGCTGGTCATGTCTACCACCACACACACAAACACAAACTATATGTGCTTGGATTGGCGGAGGGAGAAACATGCGCTATAAATAATGCAAGGGCCTTTACAACACATTTACAAAAAAGAAAATGGAATTTTCTACAAAACATACGTTCTTAAGAATAGATTTCCACTTTGGGATAACGGTAGCACCCTGGCATTGAAACTCCGGTGCAGTGTTATTTTACTTTCTTAATAACGGCCTATCGCATATCACCTAAATGCTCAGGATACCCTTTCAGGTTTGAAAGAGATACTACAGCCTGCATCTGTAAATATGATAGGTTGAGTTTTGATATTGCTCCTAACAACCGTTGGCAAGTCCTATTGTTATTTAAGGACTATAAAAGCAGGTTATGGGCCTCATCCTTACACTTTGTATTTGCCTGGGTCGCTTGGTGAAAACACGAGAAAGATTCAAAAGACAACACCCAAGTGAAATAAACACATTATGTAACTGTTGGCTATATTAAGTCTTCTGTAAGGCACACTTTTCCACCCTCCAGTGTTGCGATGAAGGTACTGCGGTTACAGTTGCCTGATAAAGTTACAGCAGCTGCACACAAAACAAGTTTAATTATGAATTTCTCTTTAAAACAAGAAACTGCAGGCTGTATTAATGGATCTAAAATAATACAGCTAACAGATAACAAATTCATATTTTGCATCTGAAAGCCAGAGGATCAAACAACGGACAACAGATGTTGATCTGGTGGGCTATAGTTTATCCTGATTCGGCTTATGATTATCGAGGCTCACATCCAGGTTTTATACGTGCCGAGTCCTCGCTGTATTTGCAATCAGAACATCAAAGCGAGCAAAAATGTTCCGGTTCCAAATGAAGAAATCCTCATGAAATTACAGAAAATACATACCAGTGTGTGTGCGTGCGCGTGTGCGTGCGTGTGCGCGTGTGAAATTATAAGCGCCAATATATAGTACATTGCACAGAATGGATTAAAGCCACAGCCTATGACACTGCATGGCTATATGCCACCTGGCGTTTCAGCTGTCCCTTACGCTCTTTCTTCCGTTGCTGCTCTTCAATCTCCCCTGTCACCTATACCCCACACCCCCACCCCCAACCCCTAACCCCCTGCAGCCATACCCCTTTGAGCTGTGCCGCCGCAGTGCATAAATCAATCGCGCACACACACACACACACACACAAGTATGTGCGTGCGTTACATATACATGAAGGGCCAGCAACATACACACGGCAGGCAGACTCTTTCATGTGTCACCAGATCACAGACACAGTGTTTATGCCCATGCTCCCTATACTGTATACTGCCTCAGCCATGTCAGAAGAACCTGCCACATGGCGGTCAAGCAGACACTGATGGGAGATAAAGTCAAAGGTCAGTTGTTATAGGGGTCCCCAGGGTCAGCTGAGCCCCCGTAGTTTGGCTCCAGCTCGGCTATGTATTCTGGGTAAAGGGATTTAGGTTTCATAATGGCATAGCAATACCAGCTTTAAGTATTTTTTTCATATTTTCATCCTCTTAAATGATACTGTTAGGGTAAAACCATTGACTAGCTTAATTTACTCAATGTAAGTCCACACATTGACATCTGCAATGAAATTAGTGTTTGGTTTCTCAATTAAATGAACACAATATATCATTGTTGTTTTTTGTACCTTAATTTGCTTTCGTTGTATCTCAACTCATGTATTTTGTGCTGGTCTCACAGATGGACTCCAGATAAGTTTGGACACATTTCATGGAAACGCAGCGTAGATGCATAATATGTTACGGACAAAGTTGGAAGTTAATGGCAGTTGAAAAATATGCATTTACTTCATTAAACACAGCGACCAAACAGAATATTTAATCTCCAACATCAGTGAGGTGAAGCGGTCATTACATGTAATTGTGTTTTTTTAACCAATATTATTTCGTTAAAAAAAATAATGTTGAACATCATCAAAAGTTGTTTTCAGGATATAATTTGCGATTTAATAATATAATAAAACTTTATATCCACACATGAAAAGAATGAGCATTATGGGTTTTAACATTGAATCGCCAGCAACTATCATCACCCTCTTGATTAATTTATGTTACTTATGAAACAGAGTGTGCGCAATAAACAAAAGTTTAGTAACATTTCATAAAGCATCTCACTATAATGACAAAATAGGTGTGTGGAGCGAATTAAATGGAGAGGAATTGGTGAAGCAGAGAACAACAAAGCTAAAGGAGTGTTTTATCCTGCTGTGCTAAATTGTGTGTGACTGTGGTTCCTAGGGCTCAAGAAGGAAGAGAAAATACACCCACACACACACACACAAATATATAACTACATACAACAAAAACAAATTAACATCTAAAATGCTTTGGCTTCTTTCAGGCGTTCTCTTCAAACCATCATCAGGCGGCCTCTAATGGGGGCCAAGTTCAAAGCACCGCTAGCCTCCTGCTGCTTTGCTGAGATGCATACACAACACCCCCACCCCACACCACCCAAATGCCCCCGCCCACACAGTTGTTTAGCCTTTGCATTTATGTCTTTCATATCTTCGTCCTCCTTTATTTTCGATGCCCATTCTTTAGACTAGTCTTTGCTTTGTTACCCAACAATTCCCTCTCTTCCACTCCCTTCTTCCACTCCGCTTGCCTCTTTTTTCCCAGTGTTTGATTTGTTCTACTGTATTTTAACTTTCTCTGACTTCCTCCTCTTCCCTCTCTCTATTGACTTTGTATATACCTATCACAAGCTGTGTTTTATTACACAGCATTCTTTCATGCCTGAAAGAGTATAGTACACTCCAAGAGTGCACTGTATGGGTGCAATCTTGGAGTGCTTTTGTTTATTGAGCCTAATATAACCCCGTCACCAATCGAAGCATTGAACAGCAGGGCCTTAACCTTCTACAACTACACACACACACGCACACGCACGTGCACATGCACACACACACACATACATATACATATATTTATATATATTCTAGCATCAAAGACCACATCCACCATCACCCTGGTCTTATTCAAAGGTGGCACAAGTTTTTAAATGCTTAACTCTGACTATCTGCTAATTAAGAGGTCTTCAAAGCCTTCCGTTGATGTGAAATCACCCATTTGAATTTGTAATCACCCTGTAGTCCATGGCTGCTGTGCTCAGCATCATTTCCCTGGGATTTTGTGATAGTCGTCTCTAAGCGCTAGTGCTAGCATTCGTTTCGAGTGCCGAGAAGAGAGGCTTTTTCAAGGTTCGGGAGGCAGCAGGCATATGTGTGAGAGCATATTTGTGAAGGCCACGGGATGTTTATATATGCTGACAATGACGAATATATAGGAACTCACATTGCCAACAACGCAACAACAAAGATAAGAGCCTTTAAAAAAAAATCACTAAACTTGGATAAGGGTTTTTGAAGATTAAAGTACTGTCATGTGTATGCAAGAGGTTACTTTCTTAAAAGTCTCCATGGCGGCATGGAAAATGGGTTTGCCCATGAGCACCTTAAAGATATTCCATCTTTATTGGTCATCATAAACCTAGGTTCTAGACTCTGAGTGAAAACTCCAAATAATACTAAGAAACGCATTATGCAGCAACCTGTATGCAAATATAGCTCAAACAGCTTCAACACATACAAATGACTAAAAGCCAAGCTGTGTTGCTCCATCATGGCAAGAAAAAAAAGGTTTTTAAAAAACCTGCAGAGAAACTCTCAGATCCTTGTGCCAGAGGAACATACCTTTACATCTGGATTTTCACTTGTGTGGGGAAGGAAGGGGAGGGGGGGTGAAATCCAATGCATAAACATTATCCCACACACCTGCTCACGAAGGTGTACATGTAGCTCCTCTTTTGAGGAGGGTAATTTCTAAGTCTCCCTTTGGCAACTTCAATAAGAGGGTTGACTGGATTTGGAATCTCCTGCCATGTTTAGTCGAACACACTCCATTGTGGGCCTGTCTGTCCATAAAAATGGCTTCTAATAACGTTCCACTTTTCCCTCATTGCTGTTGAGAGACATGGCATACGTTATGTAAAGATCTTAAACACATGCCTACACTTACACCATGGAGGTTATAAGGTATGAGAGGGTGCAGATGGATCTGATGACACTTCTCCTCAGATGTACAGTATTCCAGTTCTGCACACTAATTGTACCACCATGCTGTAGTCTGTTACGTAGTATGTGTTGTATCATTTTATTAAGTATTAGAGGTATAATACATTCTTTTACCCAGTATGTATATATGCTAACTAGCTAAAGTAACAGAATGGGAAGGGGGGGGGGGTGCATCATGGTAGAGAGGACAGCAGTATAGGCTGGCGGCTTAAACCAACATAAGACAAAAGACTGCATTATGTCATACTGTATTCCATAACATATTTTTGCTAATGCTAATACTAAAGCTGATAATGTTAGCTTTATTTGTACTGCTACTGATACCTTACATATAGGTAAGCTATATCAAGTATGTGTGTGTGTGTGTGTGTGTGTGTGTGTGTGTGTGCGTGCGTGCGTGTATGTGCGCGTGTGTGCGTGAGAGAGAGAGAGAGAGAGAGAGACGGTGGCAGACGTGTCACCAGGACCGTTGACTCCAGCCTAATCCTTTCCTGATGGCCTTTTTCTTCAAACACAGATGGAGCCTAGAGGCTCTTGACCTTTGACACACGCTACTAAATCACATCAGATGCTGCCTGAGAGGGCCGCGGGGCCCCCGCCCCTCCGTAGGCAGATGGACCGAACACACACAACACACAACACACACACACACTGCACATTATATTCAATGGGTGTATACATATGCATTTGTTCATTCATACAGGTGTGTACGTTTCTCTCACAAGGGGCCCCCGCCCCTTGCATATACTCATAAACACGTAGAGTGAAACTAAATTATAGAAAGAAATTGAGCAAAAACTATCAGAGATACACACACACACACACACGCACACACAAACACACACACACACCACAACAATAATATTATTTTGTCAGCATCTTAAGTATTGTCTGTCATCTGTGTCCTTTTAACTGGCCACAACACGCACACACTCTCTCTCCTAATCCTTAATTGTTTTAAACTAAACTTTAAACTCTTTCTTCCCTTCTCTCCTCTCTCTCTCCCTCCCTCTCTCCCTCCCTCTCCCTCCCCCTCTCCAATCCTCGCCTCCTCTCCAAGCCCTGCTGTTCCGCCTGTGATGTGGCTTTACTGTTTCTGTGGCGTGACACACAGGCTGGAGGGACAGCGGGAGAATAGAAAGAGCTAGAAGAAAGGAGGGGGACAAACACAGAGAGACGCAGGCCGAGAGGAATGTGAAGACACGGACACTGTTCCGGCCTCTGACGGTTTTTATGTTATCCGCTTCTTTTACAGCGTGCTGTGTGCGCACACAAGCACGCACGGACACACACACACACACACACACACACACACACACACACCAACACAGACACACACACACAAACAACACGACATAAACTGAACTGAAGTAGTTCAAGGTGGGCCATTGATAATTTAGGCAAGACCCCGAGGCGGGACACATTTGTACAGTACCTCAACATGTTAGTTGTTTCTTACCTTAGCCAGAGATGTATTAATATTTAATAATCATGCTATCATGTATACAGTATGTCAATGGTGTATATTGCAAGCTATGAACAACTTGTTTTTGGGGATTGAACATCAAACCTGGGAGAAGGGACTCTTTTATAGTTTGTGTGTATACCGTGTTTAAGGAAGGAACACTCCACACTCACAAGCATATAAATACTGTTTATACGCAGAATGTTGCACATGTTGCAGGCTTAAAAAGTTAGTTAAGTTAATTTAAAGGCATATTATCTATACAGAGATAACAGCTTTACAATCACGCGCCCCGAATGTCTCCGGAAGTGTAATATATTGAGTATGATGCAAATATATTACACATAGCATTTTGACAGAGCACCAGCAAGCGAGGGATGCTGAACTGGGAGGGGGGCACACCCCTCACCCCACACACACTTCACAGTGTCACAGTGGGCACCTGCATTCTCAGCATAGCTGCGTCCAAACGTTTCCAACGTTTCAGCAGAGAGCAACGTACGGGCTTTTATTACCTTGTTGCCTAGAGACGAAACACAGAGAGAATGGGGACAATGACAGAGAGAGAGAGACAGAGAAAGGAGGGGGGTCTTTTGAAAGGAGGGTAAAAGACGAAGAGCGATCAGAAGGGGGAGGGGCGGGTGGTAGGGGCAAGCTGACAATGGAGTGACGGAGTTTGTTTGGGATTGTTTGGATTTTTCCGGGCCGTTGTTCAGTAGCGGATCTCTCTCTCTCTCTCTCTCCCTCTCTCTCTCAAGGTACAGGACAGTTTCTGAAGGATTTCCGCAGGCTTAAGAAAGTTGTGACAGCACTATCACTGTATTTATTCCACTCAGTAAACTCTTTTACTGCAAGACTTGAAAAATGGTATATGTATTATTTACACATAGCTAGCTCTCCTCTATGTGTGTGTATATACTTTAGGTATACCTTGTGGACAGGATTACTTTTCTATCATGATGTATTTTGCTGTATTTTTTCAATGCCATGAGAAGCGCTAACAATTTATTTCTTTTAATAAAAGCATGAGCCAGTGATTTAATTCCCACTGTCAATCTAAACATTCTGGTAAAAAAGTATCTAGCACTATAAGATTACTGTTCACGTGCAATCTTCGATATGGGATATATAACAGTTATGAAGAGAGCACAACGTGAGACAGAGTTAAATGTCTTTCCATAGCTGCTATCACAGAGGACATCACGATGTGAAACATGCTGTTCTTAGATCTTAGTAACAGAAGAGAGATGCTAGGGAAGCCGTCAACATCTAACAGGTATGAAACACACACACACACACACATGCTCAAGTACACACATCTGTTTACCTCTCCATTCCACAAGAACCAATATGTGTGTGTGTGGGGGCACATTTTCCATGTACCATTTACCACCTTGCCTTTCTTTGTACAGCCTTCCTGGCTTATTTATCTTTCCCTCCATATCCCAAACACAGGAAGGCGCCCCCTGCCTGTGATCTGGCCCGGCGCACCATGTGTACACAGCCGACCCCCTTTAACCCCGGCCCTTTCTATTTCTCACTCTCTTTCCAGTTGTCTTTTTTTAACTCTCTCCATGTGTTTGCCTCTGTATCCTCTATCCCTCTCTCATTAACTGTCTTCTCACTGCGTTGGGTGTAATTCTATGGTCTGTTTGTGTGTGTGTGTGTGTGTGTGTGTGTGTGTGTGTGTGTGTGCGTGTGTGTGTGTGTGTGCCGGGGGAGGGAGGGAGCCATTGAGGGGGTCCGTTAAATGTCAGAAAGTCCATCTGAAGCCAATTAGGTTTGGAGCCCCGGTGACATCATCAGCCAGTGACGAACATTGTCGCGCCTGAGGTTTACCTTTGAAGTTAAGGGCTTCTCTCCAAGACGCATCCGCTGGCTTTTGCCCTCTCTTTCATTCGCCCGCTTTCATCCCTCTCATATGGAGCGACAGACATCAAGGGAGATTCCTAGCAAACATGTCATTTGGGCGGTGATGTCATATGTTATGGCTGAAAGCCGGGCAAGCGCCGGAAGGGAAAAAACACCAGACTCAGCAGTCGCTCAGCCTGGCCCGAGTAACCGAAATATAGTAGAGGAACCAGAATACACCCTGTGTTTTCCTCTCACTCTCTCCCTCTTTTACTTTTTCTCGCTTCTTCGTTTTGCCTCAGTTGACGTTTCCCTGGTCAGCTGTTTAAATGTTCACATGCATTCAACTGTTCAGCTGTATTCAACTGTTCAGCTGTATTCAACTGTTCAGCTGTATTCAAATGTTCACATGTATTCAACTGTTCAGCTGTATTCAACTGTTCAGCTGTATTCAACTGCTCAGCTGTATTCAACTGTTCACATGTATTCAACTGTTCAGCTGTATTCAACTGTTCACATGTATTCAACTGTTCAGCTGTATTCAACTGTTCACATGTATTCAACTGCTCAGCTGTATTCAACTGTTCACATGTATTCAACTGGTCAGCAGTAATTGCTAATCAACTGTTCAGCAGTAATCAATTGTTCATCTAACTGTTCAGCAAGTGCCTGCAGGTAAACTGACACATTTTTTTAACACGGCATTCAAGCTCAAGGGCAATTCAAGTTGAGGAGTGTAACTTTAATGGAAATGCACCAATGTTCAAGTAGTAGGGATTTCACCATTGAAATTAAAGATTAAAGCCCCCCATAGTGTTTCTATAGCTAACCTTCAGAACCTTCCTCATTTCAGAGCCTCCACTTTAGATCTCTGACCTTCAGAGAGGACCTGCCAGGTCCTCTATGAAGCTCACTTTGCTCTGAGTATCACATTCTTTTAAAGTGCAGCTCAGTTCTTGACTTCTCCTAAATCACCGTGGAGATAAGAGTCGTGTCCTAGGCTCCTAGTAAGTAAGTAAAACATATTAAATAAAAGTAGGACCAAATGGGTGATATCCTGCTCTGGGAGTCTTGGAAAACACATTGGCCCTCTCTTCTGTTAAAGGAGTATAATCTACAAGAGCTGAGGCACAATGTTTACATTTGCACATAAACACACAGTGTGTTATGTACAGTAGGACTGTGAGCGCATAACAGTTCTTGAGTGGAAGATGAGGGAAAAAACAGATGAAGAGGATATGTTTACAGTCCCAGGGAGAAGAATGAGAGGAAGATTTTTGACTGTAAGCTACACCAAAACACTGTGTTGAAAAGGGTGCGCTGATGAAACTCAGTACAGGCAGGTCAAAGAGGGATGCTCGTTTCACAAGATGATAGGTGACACTCATCTGGGCTGATCAAACGCCTCTGCAATTAGCTCAGGAACGCACACATGCACACGCCCGTCTGTCTGCACACCTTAGCACGCGTGTGCACATACTGACATACACATGCATACCGGGCCAGGATGGTCTAGTGGTCTGGGTGCGAAGGTCGTGTGTTTGAACCGCGGTGTTGACGTACCTGTAAGTATCCTTGAGCAAGATGCCTAACCCCCATACCCCCTTACTGCTCCCGGTGGTTGGTTGCACCTTGCATGGCAGCAATCACCATCGTTGTGTGAATGGGTGAATGTGAGGCAAACAAACTGTAAAGCGCTTTGGATAAAAGCGCTATATATAAATGCAGTCCATTTACACACTCTATAATGAATATGCTCGTGCATGACGGCACGCTCGTGTACAATAGCAACCGCTCATGCACTATGCTTATGCAGAAAACCACATAACACGCACACACATACACACACACACACACACAACAATGCAAATACACCCATGTGTGTATATACGCTCACAGACACACACAGGTAATTAAGGTGTTAGGTGACAGAGTGTTGCTTCCTTTGGCAGCAGGGGTGGAACAGCCATCACACCCTTTTCTTTTTCTCTCTCTCTGAGTCTCTGGGGTTGGTCTGTCTCTCTGCATTCCATGTCTCTCTGTCTGAGTTCCTGCTCTCTTATTTTGCTTGCAGGGCAACCAACAGCCACACTTAATGTGTCTACCTGTCCAACATTTGTCTGCCTGTGTCTACAATTGATTTGATTTGTTTATATATGGAGCAGCTCTTTAATGCATGTTTTCCTCAGCGTGTTGCGTGTAGAAACATACGCATCTGCCCTTGAAGGGTTAAATAGTTTATAGGTAGAGGTTATGCCATCCTCCAATCAGAGCCAAACCCACAAGCCAGTGTGTTCTCCAATTACAGCCACCAGGAATGGACAAAGGGGAGATGAGGTTCATGCACAATCTTTTGTGTGTGGTTGTGTGTGTGTGTGTGTGTGTGTGTGTGTGTGTGTGTGTGTGTGCGTCATTGTGGCTATTTTTTATTATGTGTGTCCTATACATACAGATTGAAAATATGTATATATATATATAACGTATGCCAATTTTCTACATATGTGTATGAATGTCTGTGTACCTGTGTGTGCGCGCGCATGTGTGTGTGTGTACAGTATGTGTGTGTGTGCATGTGCATGTGCGTGTAACCCAACCCTCCCAGACAGACAGCTTCAGAGAAGAGGACATTCTCTGTTGTTGTTCTGCCTCCCCCTGACGTGTGGCAGTGTGTGTGTGTGTGTGTGTGTGTGTGTGTGTGTGTGGTGGCGGTGCAGCTGAGGAGGAGGAGGGGGAGAGATGAGAGAAGGGAGGTAACAGGTTATTTCATGCCAAATGTATGGCCTCCTCTCTCTCCCTCTCTCTCCCTCTCTCTCTCCCTCTCTCTCCCTCTCCCTCTCTCCCTCTCTCTCTCTCTTTCTCCCTCTCTCTCCCGCTCTCCCCCTCTCTCGCTGTCTCTCGCTCCCGCTCGCTCTCTCTCTCTCTCTCTCTCCCTCTCTCTCTCTCGCTCCCTCTCTCTCTCTCTCTCCCTCTCTCTCCCTCTCTCTCTCTCTCTCTCTCCCTCTCTCTCCCTCTATATCTCTCTCTCTATCTCTCTCTCTATCTCTATCTCTCTCTCTCTCTCTCTCTCTCTCTCTCTCTCTCTCTCTGGCCCTAATCATATTCATGCCTACACTCACCTCTTTTTATCTCACA
>JAODUE010034224.1:0-20775 GCA_027564755.1 Amblyopsis hoosieri
TATACAGTATATATATATATATATATATATATATATACTGTATATAGTATTACTATATACAGTGGAAAAATAAGTAAAAACCTACAAAGAAATTAGAGCAGTAAAAACAAACAACTCCTAAATTGGGCTGGATGAAAGTAAGTAAGTATATATATATATACTATATATATGTAGATATGCTGTTTGCTTATCAAAAATCTAACAAAGAAATACATATTTTTACTTTCCCCCATAGACAATACCTATAGTCTCGTTACGCAAGGCACAAGTATAGTTTAGATTATTGATTAGAGTGGAGCGACGAACGTGAAAGTCATGGCAACCGGACAATTCTCCAAGTTATAAAGGGTTTGTTTGGGTGGGTGATTTGCTAGCATCAAAGGTGTGTATTGCATTTAGGTTAAGATTCAAACGCAAAGAAGCCTACTCTGTTGATAAGAAAATTCTACTTTGCAGTGATTACACATATTAATATTATAAACATATAACAGCTTGGTTCTATCAACTCCACCGTCTGGAAGAGATTTAAAATGAAAATGTTCATGTAAGTGTTCGGTACCTTTCTCAATGTTTCTGTCCCCGCCACTTCGTCTCTGTGTCATGACTGTCTCCTGGGTTGTCCATGTGTCTCTCTGCCTGCACTTCTCCTCCCAACCTGTGGATGGCCTCTCTGTCTCCCCTGCTCCACACACACACGCACACGCACACGCACACACACACACACACACACACACACACACTTCTGTTGCTGACTCACTGTTTGCTTTACCTGTTTTTCTGTCCTTTACTTACTCACCTCGCTCTCATTGACACACACACACATGCACATAAACACACACACATGCACATGCACATAAACACACACACACGCACACACACACAAACACACACACACACACACACACACACACACAGTTTGACATTACTCATTCTGTGTTGAGTATGTCAAAGTGAATTTTACATGGCTAGAAACCTCTTACTGGCATAACACGCACACACACATGCACACACACATGCACACACACATGCACACACACACGCACACACACAATTCCCTAGGCTAGCGTGTGTGTGCAGAGCATTACTGTTAATCATTAATTGGTTAATTGGACCTTTCATCTCTGCAGACATCTGTTCTCCTCATTAATCCTAATGATCCTGTAATCACCTCACTGCTGTCTGGCCAAGCCACGTCTTAGTCCAAGATGCTATTTTCTATGTAACAATATAGTGGAATAATGGCGTCACACTCCCTGTGTGTGTGTGAGTGTTGCAGTTCCAGCTCCTCTGTTCTTTGTTAGCAGGGCCGATCACTTTGGATAAAAGATTCTTCTTCTAATTGCTGTAAATGCTAATTTAAATGTCAGGTCATGTCATGAATGTACAATGAGTACAATGTGAAATATTAGTGTGTAATCTACATCAACATATTGTTAGAATCTTGCTATTGCCTAGATGGTCTGCTCCAGCGCTTTCACACACCTGCCGGATTAATATCAATCTGCCTATGATGCAAGCGTGTCTGGATTATTAAAGGGAATGGGAGATGAAACTCGGGTTGGTTTATCGTATGTTACGCCCAAAACACACCCATGAAGAATAAAGAGAGTAAGTCCAACCCTTTTGAACCATGCGCCCGGCGCACTGACCATTTGTCTGCTGTTAAAATAGCAAACGTGGATTTGGACACGCCTTAAATCCAATTTGCGCCTTGCTCTTTAGACCAGACGCTTAGATAGTTAAAATAGGGGCCTTCGTCTGCTTTACCTCTCATCAGACATCAAGTCAGGTCTACCTTAACTCTCATTAATACAGAGTATCTCAGTATATTCAGTCTTAAGTAAATCAAATGTGACTTTAACAAGGTCATGTGACTTTACTCCTCCAGCTCTGTCAGTCGATTTCTGTATGTATAAGTGATGACCTGGAGAGTTCCCAGGTGTCCAATTGGCCAATCAGAATGTCAGCAGCCATCGCTGATGAATATTCTTGAATCCATGGGGAAGAATGTAATTTGTGAAATCACTGGGTGTTCTGATTAGTTGTTCTAGACCGTAGAGCAGGAAAGATCTTTGTATTTCTAATGTAATGTCTCTTAGCTCCAGACGTCAATACTAGGCCTGTGTTCTGCCTGCATGAATTCGTATTTATCTATGGTGAATAAAGAAGATGTGCCAGTGCAGGTAGTATTTAGGCAATCAGAAGTCTTAAAGTCATATCCATGGTGAAGATAAGGTTGGAGACAGCCGGAGAAATATTGTTTCTTGATTGAAAATACAAAATGTTACTGTCCAAGCCCCTATGGACAAGAATACTGAATTCCCAATATGAGCTGTCACTTTTTAATTCGTAGAGAGTTAAAGGATGTGACATAAACCGCAGTGCTCTTCTTTCTGACAAGAATACTGAATTCCCAATACGAGCTAAATACCAGAGCCATAGAAAATAACAGAGTGACGTAACTCTGTTATTTCCACGGCTCTGCTAAATTTGAATACATATTGAGGACAAAAAGAGGACACAAGCAAGACTGGATCTCTAAAAGTCTTAAGCCCCGTGTCCACCAAAGCGCTTTTTTCTCACAACAGCGTTATTTTTCAATTGATTCCAATGGGAGAGCCGCGTTTTTCCAGGCTTCTAAAAACGGCAGGAGCGTGGCGTTGCGCTGAGCGTTTTTTCCATGCCCAACGCCGGGCGTTTAACCCAACTTTGGGTGAAACGCCGTGCCCATCACTTTCACTGTTCCTCCGGCCATCCAATCGCAGCGGTGAAGGGGCGGGACAAATAATACGAGCAACCATCACATCCTACTTCTTGCACACAACGACAGCAACAAATGATAAATTGATAGTCAGATGATATCCCCGGACTACCACAGTAATACTAACACGAAGAATAATGTATAGAATATACAAATGAAATAATTTGTTAATAACACAAACTAGCATTTATTTGCAACATATGAATTCCCACAGAGATTCTGTTTCAAAGCAACCAAAAGAAACGCTTCCTAGCTCTGACAGTTGGGCGTTTTCAGCAGAGTGACCAGCGTTTTCAGATGAGGAAAAAAGTTTTTGTGGACACGCGGCCTTAGGCTGCATTCACACGAGCGGTGAGAACGCTTGTAAGTGCCAACGGCAGAATTTTGAAATCGGCCCCTCCTTTGAAGTTTAGAACAAAAACATTTGCTTACTTTCAGTGTGTCGTACCGCCCACAAGCTTTCCTAATGGTTTGCCGCTATGCTCTGATTGTCCTCCCGCGACGACAAAATAAAAATAAATAGGACCTATTCTATTTTTGACGTTTGCTGTTTCGCTTTGGCAAGCGCTGCCGTCCCGCTTCCAGAAGCGGAGCGGGAAGCCTTCTTTGAATGGCTTGGTATGAGAGGCTCCACTTTCCCATGACGGCATTGCCGCTCATGTGTGAATGCACCGTTAAGTACTTGCACAAGTAAGCTAGGCCTACACTTAACCTTTGTCAAGTAGCAACAATAGAATGGATGTTATTTGTTAGGTAGGATTTGTAACCACGTGGTTTGATGCTCTCTCTCAGGGGATTTAAAGGTGAGCCAAGGATCCAAAACAAAACACCTTCTCCTTAAATGCCATAGGGTGCTCCCTCAGAACCAGAGCAAGTTTCAGACACACACACTCACACCTGAACTTTAATTCTGGATATAATGACTGTGATTAACCTCCAAAATCCAGAGATAATTAGCATTTTCGGATGAGCAAGACTAAATCGCTAATAAGTTCTATAATTAAAGTCTTAAATTAAATGGCATGCTGATTGCTGACATGTTTCCATGCTGACAGCTTCTAGTCAAGTTCAGTATACTGTCGAGCTAATTCCTCACAGACACAGTGGACTCTGTGCTTATAGGTTGCTATAGTTTCCTTTAACTTCTTATGGGAAGAATTTCCCAGTGTTCATCTGGTCCAATCATTCTCACCTTTCATTAGCAACCTGCTGGAACACAATATGTTGCCCAAGTCCAGATATTTTTTGTTGTCCTAATTGACAGTTTTTCCTTTGTTGGCATTTTAAGGTCTTCTTAGCAGTTTCTTCATCTCGCTCCTCTTAGAGAGTGTGTGTGTGTGTATGTGTGTGTGCGCGTGTGTGTGTTAACCTAATTGTAAGCATTCACTTTTGCTTTGTTGTTTTCCCATGCCTCTTTGTGATATGCTTTCAATTTGTTCCAGTCTCATTCCATCCCTCATATTGCGGTTTGTTTTGTACAGCGCAGTGATCTTTTATTAAACCTCCTGTTCCTCATTAGCAGACCGGGCGACAGCAGAGAGCTGTTTTAAATAAGAACGCCTTTCAAGTGTGTCTCCTCGTCTTGTCTCTCTGGTCCGTCAGGTCCGTACCCAGCTGGGCTGCTGTGCAGACGTCTGCATCAGTCTGTAGTCTTCAGTATAAGGGAGAGAGACACGAGAGCTGTCTGTATAAGCGTAAAGCGTGCTGATTGGACTAAACACTACAAGACAACAAGAGCACCATGTTAACAATCTAAGCGCACGGTCTAACATTCATTGAGGGTGTGTCCAAATCCAGTTTTCACGCCGGATGAAACGGTCGCTGTGCCAGGGGAAATGGTTCAAAAGGGTTGTGCTTACTCTTCATCTTTCATGGGTGTGCTTTGGGCATAACCGATCAGTGTCATCTCCCATTTCTTTTACAAAGCCAGGCACGCTTGCACCATGGGGAACTGCTGTTATAACGGCAGGTTAGTAAAGATAATGAAAGAGAGCTTCTTTGCAGAGGAAGTGCAAATAACAGTGAAATACTGCGATTCAGGGTCCTTCTGTACCAGGAAACATCTCCCAGCTGCCACACACACACACACACATTGTTTCTGAGATAACAGCTTCATTCCACAACGTATACACACACACACACACACACACACACACACACACACACACAGAGGTATAAAGGTAATTGAAATATTGTAGTGCAACACGTTATGTTCCATCCATCCATCCATCTTCTCCCGCTTATCCGGTGTTATATTACTGTGTTACAAGAACGAGTCCCCCCCCCCCCTCCCCCCAACACTTCCATCTCATGAAGATGTTCCTTTATTATTTTGCATATTAGCAAACTTAGGGTAGGCTAATTGAACTAACCTGTCAATCATCTGGTTTGAGAGGCTGCAATGTTTTCACTTTGGCTGATTGTTGACTCCTAAGGTTCATTATTGTTCCAATAAGGAGGATTCAATTCTAAAATGTGCTGGCTACACAGGTTGACAGGTTTTGGAAAAGGCGAGGCAGGGTAGTGATTGTGAAAGTAATATAGTAATGTAACGAGTAATGTAACTAATTACTTTAACTACCCAGTAATAAGTAACGTAATATTATTACTTTTTGTAGATACTATTTACTTTTAATAAGTAAATAGTAGCTTATTACTATTCCTGAGTAACTTGCCCAAAGCTAATCTGGAGAAATCTGAATAAAAGAATGTGTTGGAACCAGGCACAGCGCATTGCTGGTGGTTGTAGTTTCGCTTTGAAACTGAACATGTCGTAAAGAAAATAATTTTTATACTTTCACCCTGCAGAGACACCATGTTTAAGGATCTACGGTACTGTAATTACGTATTACATTACTTTCAAGGGTACTCAAATGAAGTTAGGGTTAGAGATATTAGCCCAGGAGGATAAGATGCTGACAGGGAAATTGCGTTGCATTTTCCCCACAGAAATAGTTAGAAATAGCACTTTGAGTGCAGAAAACAGAAACCTGCTGGGAAATTAAATTATGACCATAATAATCCGTGAAGCCGTTGTCTATTTTGAGCTGCTTTACTGCAATACAGAGCCTAACAGCTGGAACATACCATCTGGTGATTTGCTGGGGGAAGGGGGCAAACCAAGTCAGCAGGGATGTCTTTATACTGTAGGAGGGGGTTACCTGGCAGTGTGGTGTTACATACAGTAATATAAATGTGTGGGTTTATCAATCAAAAAATCAGGAATTAGAAAGAAGTTGCAATATGGAAGCAATATTCTTGGACGGATGGATTGATTGATTGATTTATTGATTGATTTTGGTCAGGAAGGATGCAGACACTTTCAGGACACACAACTGCAGGCAGATGGAGGATGGCTGATGAATACATGATACACATAGAGCAAGATCTGTTTGGAACCCTGGGTCAAAGGAGACAGTTACTAGATACCTGTACAGTTGGAGTGCAGTGAAAAATAGAGACACATTGATAGAGGATAAGAAAGAGGGCTGATTTTTAAAATAGATTTAGAATTAAACCAAGGTGAGATAACACATTTCACTGTTATGAAATATGTAAAAATTCTAGGAGCACAACACAGGGCCAGTCAAAGAAAAACTAAATAAATGGACAAGTTGTTCCACTCCTCCCTGATGAACGTCCTTAAGGAGTGTGTCGTGAGTCGGCCCTCTGCTCTCGACCATGAGCTGCTGCCGATCTTGTACGGCAGAGAACGTCTCGTCTGGTCACAGCCTGTCCTTACCGCTGGCAGGCAGCGGATCTTCTCCAAGTGGCTCAAATCTCTCAGAGGGAGAACGTTCTATAATGAACCACGCTCTCAGACTGGACACCCTGGTCAGACCTGCTTCTACTTCTCTGTGGTCCAAGGTCAGGGACGTTCAGTGCCTTCCCTGAACATTATTGTGTAAATAGTACTTTTGTATCAGCCTGCTCTATATGGGGAATTATACATACGTTGTACATTTACCGCATTTCTACACAGACACTTTTATCCCAGGTGACACAAACAGTATCACTATGTAATAGTATGCAATTGTAATGATACTAGACGGGGATGAGGTTCCAATTGCTGTTTACAGTTTATTGTGCTTAGCCTATTCCTGTACTTATTGAAGTACAGGAATAGGCTGACTCGTAGACAGAAACAGGCAGAGGTCAAAAACAGAGAAGTCCAGACGATTGGCAAAAAGGGGTAGGCTAAAGTCAGAGTAAACAGACAGGCAACGGGACTGGTACACAGATGGCTGTTCAGGCTGAGGTACCGACAAGGGGCAGGCAAGACGGAATAAACATAGACAGAAATACTGGTCAAAACGTGAAAAGGCTATACTGGAGTCAAGGTCAACAACGGTTCGGTAATGTAGAAACAATACTTCACAAAGAGCGGGAAGTGTGATCGTCTAAATTACTGTGCACAGGTGTTAGTAAACAGGTGACCGTGATCTAGGTTGATTGTGGAATGTCGATGACGTGGAAGGCGTTTATCTTAAGTTCAAAAAGTTCAAAATCTAAGAAATGCCTTATTTACTATATTTGCAAGGACAGTTATATTATTATTGGTATTGTTATTAATAATTCAATAATGTTATTCTGTTCTTCTCTGAACTGTAACTCTCCACTCTCTGCCTCCTTTCATTTCAGTATCTCTCCCTCTCTACATCCCTCCCTCTCCCTCCAGGCCTCTCAGGTCCTCCCCCTTCTCTCATCTTCTTTCCATCACCTCCTCTTCCCCCTCCTCCTGTTCATCATGCTCCTATTCTCCCCTCCATTCTTGTGTGAGTGTGTGTGTGTGTGTGTGTGTGTGTGTGTGTGTGTGTTCTTCATTCAAACTTCTGTTTCATAACTGGGTGCTTTTTAAATGTGACGAGGTGTATCGGCCGGCCGGGCTTTCATCCGCCAGGTTCCTGAAGGAGACTATCTCCAAACGTTCTTTTCTTTGACATGTCCTATTTTTAAACAAACGGACAGACAGACAAGCTCTAATGCAGCCTTTGTGTGTTAGAGCACAATATGTCTCTCCATTGATTTCCAATGCACAAGCAGCACAAACAGATAAGACTTATTGCTGCAATGTTTCTCATCTGGAACAGGCATATTTGGCTTGATGTGAATACAACAACACATGTAAACAGTTTTGTGTGCACATGCACGCGCACACATTAAACAATGGATAAAACAGTTCTGTCAATGAGATAAGCTCAGGTATAGGCAGAGAAAAACACAAACGTATGAACACGAACGAGTAGGATATGTCATCTGACAAAATAATGCTTTATCTTGTCAGTTGAATAGCCACAATGATTTGACTTGTGCATGTGTGCGTGTGTGCATGCATGTGTCTGTCAGTGTGTGCATGTGTGTATGTTTATGAATGCAGTGTGTGCATGTGTGTGTGTGTGTGCGTGTGGCTGACAGACTGGCAGCTCTTCCATGACTCCTGCTGTGCCCACAAACCTGATGGAACCAGTCCCTCTCCCTGTTTTGTGGTATTATCTTGTTACGCGACCAGTTTTGGGCAGTAACTTTCCAGTAACTAGCAGTGTAACTAATTACTATTTCCAAAACAGTAATAACATTACAATTACTAATCGAAGTAACTAATAGTTACTGCGTTACAAAAACAAGATTTCTGGTCCGAGCAAACTTAGGGTCGGCTAATTGAACCAACCTGTCAATCATCTGGTTTGAGAGGCTGCAACGTTTTCACTGTGGCTGATTGCTGACTCCTAAGGTTCATTAATCATCAAATAGGATTCAATTCTAAAATGAGCTGGCTGCACAGGTTGTCATTTTTCAAACGGGCGAGGCAGGGTAGTGATTGTGAAAGTAATATAGTAATGTAACACTTAATGTAACTAATTACGTAAAGTAATATTATCACTTTTTGAAGGAGTAAAAAGTAACTAGTAACTTATTACAATTCCTGAGTAACTTGCCCAACACTGTACACGACGCTCACATGCACTGCAATCTGCACAGCAGTGTGAGACTGTTCTGAAGCTCATACGGCATGATTCCACTGTGTGCCTTATGACCAGAGATGCTGCTCTGTCTCTTTCATGTGATCCACGTTCCCCCACCTGTGCAAACAGCAACAGTCTCGCTGGCGCCCCTTCTGTATGGTGGCCAATGCTGGCATGACATGTTTCCTTGAACTGCTTCCCAAACGCTTTTTGTGTAATTAAACAAACCTTCTGGCGCACCGAGTTAAAACATGAAGGAAGGCTTTCATCCCTACTTAGGGCTTCTACTATTTTGTCCCATTGCTGGAGGGTTTCCTTCTCCAAGTTCAAGTTCAGGTTATTGTCATTCATTCCCGTACAGAGTATACACGTGAACAAAATGCTGTTCCTCCCGGTCCAAGGTGCAATATAAGTCACAACACAAGACAACATGCATCACAAGACTCCATACAACACAAAAACTAGGTGCATTAACATGACCGCGGATCTCCTTACAGTGACGCACAGTGCGTGTGTGCGTAGGCTGGACAATCTAACGATAGCTTAAGTGTGGAGGGCTGTATGTGCACTGTATAAAATCAACTGGGTTAGAGAGGGTTAACTATCTGCCACATGTGGTCCAGACACTTTTCTTCATGCTAAACAGGAAGCTGCTTAATGAAGTGCGTGATTCGCTCCATTATGGATAACGTGGCCCGCTTTACCTCAGATCTAGTGATTCAATTCAGAGTTGGTTGGCTGGCATCAAATAGAACAAGCTGACAAACACACACACACACACATGTTTGTGTTATGTGATGGTAAGGGTTTGGATATCTAGCATGGTGTAATCTGACCATAATAACTTTGTAAATATAGTCTGGTAACACTCCATTGGGAAGTGTTTGCAGTCGTTCCTTCCTACTTTGCGTAGACATCTGGTTAATTTACTAACATAAATTATTTAATAACTATTGGACAACGTTTAACCAATCGGTGTTGCTACAACTGTTTTAATCGCCTCATCTAGCTCTACCACCATCTTGAAACGCGCTTGACTTTAACGTCATCTCACTAACCCACCCTGATTGGTCTGCCAGCAGGGTGGCTGTGAAAACACTAATGTGAACAGGGTTTCCAGACTATTATCTCAGTGAAAAGAAATTGATCTGAGAGCAAAAGCCGGGAGGAGCTTACAAATATAGAATATTTGTAACTTTTCTCCCTGGTCAGCGCTAGAAGCCTTCGTTTTAATGAGACTAATGTCTTCTCACGTACATTCCTACTTCTCATTGAAATACGTAAACGGTCAAGTGTTATTGAAATGAAAGCTACATTTTCACTATCCGTAATACACATTTAATTTCTTTTTCAGATCTGTGTTTGGTATCTGAAACCAAAAAACTAAAAACTATTTTAAACCATCCTTAACGTGTCAGACAAAGCCATAACATCCTTCTTCCACCTCTGCAACATATGTACACTCCGTCCCTCACTCTCATACTCAAGCACTGAAGCCCTCATCCACGCCTTCGTCACTTCCCACCTGGATTACTGCAACTCTCTTCTCTCTGGCATCCCAACTCATCAATAGACTCCAATTAGTACAGAACTGTGATGCCAGAATCCTCACGAACACAAGGTCAACGGATTACATAACTCCTATTGGGATTCAGCTACATTGGCTTCCTGTAAAGTTCCGTATAAATTTCAAGACTGTCCTCCTCACATACAAGGGCCCTCCACAATCTGGCTCCCTCCTACCTCTCTGACCTTCTCCTGCCATATACTCCCTCCCGATCTCTCCGCTCCTCCTCTACAGGACTTCTGGTCACCCCCCCCCCATTCCTCCTCTCCACCATGGGGGCTCGGGCCTTCATCTGCTCTCTTATTTGCTATACCCCTCAAAACCCACCTCTTCAAGGTTGCCTATGACGTTTGACCCTTTGTTCCAATCTCACCTGTTTTATTTTGTTGTGTTTATTTTGTATATACAGTATGTCTCTGATCAAATGTTTATTACTATAGTATGTATATTTCAGTCAACTGTTTTACATATGTGTTTGCAATGTAAGATGTCCTTGAGTGTTTAGAAAAGCGTCCCAAATAAAATGTATATTATTATGACAGATACACAATAATTCAAGAGCTTCCCTACAACCTTATATCTGTGCTGTACTCCGAGTTGCAAAGTCTATCATGGATCTACATTATATCCTCTTCTCTGCCTCGTTGAAACGTTGACGGTCACCCCAACTCGGGATCTCAGGTATCAAAATGAGTTTCCCACTCGATATTATGACTTGAGGGGTCGTTCGTGTGCAACTTCCAAGTCACAAACTCGTATTTACCATAATATAGGATGTGAAGGCAGTATGAACCCATGTTCTCTATCAGGAATAGCTTGAGAGAGTAACAGAGTTAGCCTAGCTCTACCCGGCTTTTGCACTCAGCTTCATATGTCTCACTGAGATTACAGTCTGTAAACCCCGTTCACATTAGCGTTGTCATGCCCACCCTGCTGGCGGCCCAATCAGGGCGGGTTAGTGAGAGGATGTTGAAGTCAAGCGTGTTTCTAAATGGTGGTAGAGCTAGATGAGGAGATCAAAACAGTTGTAGCAACGCCGATTGGTTAAACACTGTCCAATAGTTTAAAATTGAACCAAAGGTCTACACCCAGTCACAGGAAACGACGATGAACACTTCCCAATGTCCAGACCATGTTCACCAAGTGCACTGTGGGTCTCATTACACCAGGCTAGCACAGAGGTACCTGCCCTCTATACAGTCTTGAAACGGGGTCAAAATGGAGACAACAAGTGGGCCTGCTGGGTATTAGTGATGTGTGGGCAAAGTAGTGCTAGTGTCGGCCACTGCTAGCTAGAAGAGAGATGTTTGCTTCTTGTTCGCTGCCCGCTTTTCTTCCAAGACAAACCCAATGAAGTCTACTGAAGGTACTGAATGGGAGGCCTCATGTCGCATTATATTATGGGATGTTGCTGATGGTCGAATCTGAGGCTTGTTCTTTGGGGTGGGGTTATAACCTCGCGAGGAAGAAGAATCTGAGTAGCAACTGATCTGACCAATCAGGGTTGTACTGATAGATGTGGGCGGGGATTAGGTGTGACATCAGCGAAAACGACTTGAAAACAACAATGTCAGACAGAGCGGATAAACTACCGAGTATGTTTTTTTTCTTCAAACGGTTTCGATGGACGGCTCCCCACATGGATTTGTGACTAACAATTCATGTCGCATGTCAGACTAGGGGTGTCCTGTTGGATCTGGGATACAGTTTGTGATTACTCTCACTCTCTCAAACACCTACACACACAAACACACACACACACAGGCAGAAATTATTATTTGTTAATTAATATTCGTATTAGCGTCCTGCCTAGCTGCCGTTAGCCAAACCCAGGGGTCGCACAGGGGTCACCCCTCAGCCCAGCTAGATTATTCCTCCAATCAGCAGCCAGTCCACCGTGCCGGCACTCAGATCCAATCGGCACACAGGCTAATTATGTGTGGGTGTTTTATGTGGAACTCTATTAACTTGTATTACAGGTTCTAAATGATCTGGAGGCATATATTAAAATGGATAGTGTAATTCACCCTTGTATACATAGTAATGATAATAATAATAATAATAATAGTGCATTGGTTTTGATGTGTGACGAATTTGACGTATACAAACCCTCACGACACAACACTTTTATGTATCGCTTATAGGCTTAATGAACCTTGTAACAGCAACATTTAATGATACTTTGTCATTTTAACTAAACAATTATCGATATTGTACAAGCAGTCTCTCTCTCTCTCTCTCTCTCTCGCTCTCTCTCCTGTTATTACTTTATTATAAAGTTGACTAAGGGACACTGAGGACTGTAATTGCTTGAATAAGTAATGCAGTAATGCCCTGCACATATTATCCACATGGTCGAGTGTGACTTGATGATTCCTCCTTGGACATCATCCTCCAACGAGCTTCCGCACAAACACCAAAGTATATTGATTAAAAATACATTATTCTGCCTTACAGAAAAATGCTATAAGAATGAATCTGACTCTCTTCGCTGATGATGATCAAATTAAGAGCATTAAGTCGGAGACATTTATGTGTTTGTTAAAATGGTAATATATAAATCCACTTCATATACATGACTGAATTATTCATTCTCTGATGAATATTTTCTAATCCATGCATGTATTCATATTAGACAAACAGGTTTTTGTATTTAATCTGGCTCCTCTTGGGAAACCTGCATGGCAAAATTTCCACCAAATAGATTCAATGCTTGTTTGCTTTGACAATATGGATCAAGGGAGATAGATACTGTATGTATAATGTATTGTCGAAATGGCAAGCCATGTACATGTCGATCGTTACACATAAATATTACCTTTGCCTACAGTTACAGTAAGACTTCCTACTACTTTTGTTTAATAATCTCATTTAGAGCTAAATTTATGGAAAAATGGAAGTGTGTCTTGGACTTTGTGCTAGTTAGTGTTTGTAAAATAACCACTTTCTAATAGCTTGTTTAAAGCATTGTTACAATTTAATTGTAGTCCAGATGCTTTCTGTGGGGCTGTGTCCAGGGAAGAGTGCAGAGAAGGCAGATAAGATTCTTAATTTCCAGTGTAGCACACTGGAGGGCTGGCTGGGTAACTGGAGCATTAGCGCCACCCAATATTAGGTTATGGCATATTTGCTAATAAACATTGTGTCGTCGTTCGGCTCCATCCTTTAGCGGGGCACAAGGTAGGGACACAATCACGCCCCTCCCTCGAAGAGGCTGTTTACCTAATTAGCACCTACATATTGGACAAAATGATGGAAGTATAACGGTGCCAAATGTGCCATATGACATGTTGAATTATGTGACTTGATTTATTCAACCTCACAAAATTGAGGTTGAAAAATTCAGCTCTTTCACAATCTGGGTATCGCAGGAAAAGCAATGGATTGCTGATATACTATTGTAACATATACTGTAGGTTCCAACTATAGGTTGATGGATTGGCTGTCGAGTGGCCACATGGGCCAGCCTATGACTTCACTAAGCATAATAAAAATGTTCAGTTGCTACTCGGACACATTCAAAATTATTCCGAGGATTTCCAGACTGATTCTCATGGCGAAATAAAACTGAAGCTCGTGAGATCAGGATGGTCTCGCGAGGCTAGTTACACTTTACCTAGAGAGTGGAAAGCCAGCATGAACAAATCTCATGCCTATGCCAGTCCACACTTACATATTCATACGCCATTGTTTTAAACTAAACTGCATGCTTTCAAGCCTTTGAAGAAAAACACTGTATAAACAAAGGATATAAAGGTGCACACTCTGACGTCAAATAACAGAGATAACGGCCCAAAAGCTGACGTGTCAAGCCAAAAACTTTGTGTTACCTGTCTACACATGAACACCGATTATAGAGCTTCCAGAGAGAACATCTTCTCCCTGTAAGGGTGATTTAGTGATCATATGCACTGTTTACATGTGGAAGAAAGGCCAAACTGCGTAGAAAAAGCTGCATAGTTTGTGTTTGACGGTCATTCATGTTGATATTTGAACTCAAATCAAAACAAAGCACCTCTCCCTTCAGTGCCGTGCATAGGGTGCTCCCTCAAACGCTCTGCACCCACACATCGCACACATAACACGGACAAGGCTAGTGTTGTGGTGAGTGGTCTGCATCCTTCTGTATGTGTTCCCGTGTACAGAGCCAGGGCTGTGTACTGTAGACCCACTTGATCCCTTTTTCCACGAGTACAGAACGGGCAGCGAGCGGGCTGTGAGCTAACTGAGAAAATGTATATTGGCAGATGCTAACTTTACTTTTTAATAAAGTAACTGTTATCGTAACCTGCCTGTCGTGCAGATTGGAACCAGTTGCTCATATTTTGCTTTTGAAGAAAGATGATCATAACTGTGTGTGTGTGTGTGGCGAGGGGATTTAAGTCCTGCAGGAACCAAACTTTTCTCAACAGAAACACAGAGAGAAAGCTGTGCTGGCTGGTTGTTTGAGACCCTTTTTGGTAATCACACATTCTGTCTGAACCTGACCGTCTACTGGCTATGCATGTGTTGGGCGACGTAGCCTGCCTGCTATCTGGTCCATGGTCAGACGTTCCATGGCTTCCTCATGCGATGAAGGCATCTGAGCTAATTATACATGACGGCGGTGGAAAAAGAATAGACCGTGTTTATTATAGAACAGGACAGTGATGGGGTAGCTCGAGTGAACAACACAGTATGCTGTTATCTGCTGTGCCTCAATAAAATATCACGTTTTAACAAGCTCCCATATCCGGCAGTGGCTTAATTTATAAATAAATAATGATGGGCGTAAATCCACAATGACAAAGAAATGCCAAACATATAAGATGGGGTAGAGCCCTGCACAGGCCTGGAATAGTTTGAGGCCCGTGCAGAGATCTACCCCATCTTGAATGTTTGGTCAACTGCATATAGCTGAAATACGTTTAGCGGGACAGAATCAGTTTGATTAAAATTAAGACATGTAGACTAGTCTTTTCAGTGAGATGAACAATAGCCTATTATGACAATAGCTTACATTTGTAATCATGATAAGTTACTGCACGAACATAAAATCAGTGGGCATGCACTCTGCACAACCGGCTATATTTAATCTTAGCAGTGCACCGCTTGAAACTAAACTGCAACCATCATACAAATCCTTGCAATGTTTCGCAGCATCTTTAAAACGTCTTCTATGTTTGTTTTACCATCATCAACTTCTCATAGCTTCTTTTAATTAATTAATGTCTAAAATATAACAAGGAGGGGGAACCAAATACAGGCCCAAAGCCTGCTCCGACGTGAAAATTGTCCAAAAGCCCGTCCCGAGAGGCATAAATAAGTCGGGGCCCGTCAGGCTCGGGCTCAAATGCAAGGCTCTAAGCTGGAGGGCTCACCTGGCTCTCCGGGTCTGTTTTCTCCTCGGGGCGGGGTATATTTTGGACCCGGTGTAGTCGGTGACTGGCTGACAGGAGGACAGACTGGCTGACGGGTTCGAACGGGAGAGATTGGTGGACATCTTTTCTTTTGAAAAATGTATTGTAATTGAAATATTCAGTGAAACAAGAGAATTTTACACTTCATTATAATATATTGTTATCATATACAATCATTCAAATGTATAGCACCAGAGCCAGGCTTTGCTCTGCCATTTTAAATGTCTCTAGATAACACCTTGAAAGAAATCCCAACCTGCTAGAACCCAATTCAGACGACGGAGATGGCTCCACTGCCCCCGAATCCTTCTTTCTTTAATGAAAGAAGATGGACAGTTGTTCTAAATATTTTTTGGGAAGTGCTAATAAATGGCGTCCTGGCGAGACCATCCTGATATAATGATCTTCAGTTTAACTTCATTGCGAGAATTAACATGGAACGCAAAGAACTCCTTGCGACTGAATCTGAGTGGCAATTGACCTGACCAATCATTGTAATATTGATAGCTACTGGCATTGTTTGCTGTATGTGTGAAGTCAGTTCAAATGGCAGACAGATCCAATCCAAAGTTCCTGCCCTTTGCAAACGGTTTTGATGGACGGCTCCCCACATGGACTTGTGTCTAATCATCCATCTGCCATCTCAGGTTAAATAAAAAGAGAGTGCGGCTATCCCAACAACCTTTGAGTCCCGTTTCGCTCCTTTTGATAACGACTCCAAAGCATGACACAGTCAGGACGCGTGCTGTCTCAATTTCTCACCACGTTTGCCACTCACTCTCGCGGTTTGTCACCTGTCTACCATTAGAAGTTACCACTGAACTCCATTGACACTTATTATTGATTTCCGGGCTATTGTATGTCATTTGTGGGCGTCATGTGTCTGACTCCATTCGGGAGAGTTGGGATGTCAGCCTTAAGATGAACACATTGCAATGTAAATGAGCAAGAATGGCTGCCTCTTCCAAAGCAGCTTGTACTATTGGCAGACCTTCCCAGCATCTGGTGTTTGGCATGCAGCTTCCATAGGAATGGAACTCCCTGGGTGGAATATCCAATCTAGACGCAGGTGAGAGCTACAGTGCAAACAAGATTCATAACAACGCCATTTATATTCCATGTGTATTGGAGGGGCAGGACTAACACGCATAACTCTCTCTCTGGCCTATTAGCATAGGCCAGAGAGAGAGTTACGCCAACGGAAGTTCTAAATTTTCAACGATAAAAGGGTTCATGGAGAGGCAAAACCTATGGACATTTATTTTCCAGGAAGTGCTTGATGGGCAATTTGAATTTGAATATATACAGATGTCGTAGTCAATAAATGCACCGATTTACATTTGAAATAGAATTTCTAGGGTATTTTTAGTATTTAGCTTGGCTGTTACAGGAAAACAGACAGTTGACAGAGGTTCTGTTGGATTCAAAAAATGCCCAACTCTTATTGGAGGACAGACAAAAAGGGGCGGGGCTTGGGATCGGTCAATTATGGTAAATACAAGTTTCCGACTTGGAAATAGCACATGATCGACCTCTCAATCCGTAATTCAATTCGAGTGGGAAATTCAGAAATTATTTTGTTACCCGAGTTTCTGAGTTGGTGACTTTCAACTTTTTCAAATGGCAGGAACTAGCAAATACTTGTTTATCCTAATTTAAATACTTGCGACCGGAGTACAGCGCATATAAAATGAATAGAGTTTTTGAATTGTCCAACACAATTAAAGCTTATTTTTTTATATTACGTTTTAATTAGTTTCAGGTACCAAATACAGATCTGAAACATTAATGGGAATTGTAAAATAAATAAATCACAAATTGTAATTTGTGCATTGCCAAGAATTAACGTTGCCTTTTCATTTCATATAGCTCCTCTGACAACAAAGCACTTGAACACGACATACTCATAATTCCTGCTTTACAATTGGGAAGTGGGAACCCAAGCACATGAAGGCAGCATTAAATACAGGGAGACAAGACAGACCATTGGATAGAGACATGATTGACATGAGGTCAGAACAGAGACAGGCAAAACGTGGCCTGGGGAACACATTGCATTGAACATTGCATTGCATTGAACTCTCCAGGTGGAACATTCATTCTAGATTAGTGATGAGTTTTTTGGCAAACGATTCGCAAAAAAAATATTTTTTACTGACTCGGGACTCATGATTCCTTTGCGTGCAAATGGTCTTCTGAGGCTTTTATTCTTGTAGAGTGCTGCCGCTGCACGGATCACGGAATAATGACAGGTTTTCTTTGCCCGGATAACTGTCTTCACTCTGTTCCATTGTATATCTATTGCTTTGGAAATTATTTTGTACCCTTCTCCTGACTGATATCGTTCAACAAGGAGATCCCTCTGATGCTTTGGAAGCTCTATGCGGACCATGGCTTTTGCTTTGAGATGCAAAAACCTGGCATTTTAACAGGGGTGTGTAGACTTTTTATATACACTGTAACAAAGCCAGGTAAAATATTTAAAAAATCATCAAACAATTCAAATTTGTTGGAACAGCTTTCACAACTCTGGTAAAGCACCACTTTCTTTCAACTCCAAAATCAATAAGCCATAAGCCTTTTATTGTCACCCATTTCATTTAAAGCAGAGGTGTGAATTGGCATCAATGCCTCCTGTGGTGAAGATACGATCTTTGCAAGGTGCAACTACATATTCGAAAATATTGAATAACAGCGAAAGGCGAACATTATATAATAGGTAATATAATAGCAAGGGAAGAATCCTGAGCTGGAATATATACAATAAACAAGATGATCTACTGTATCTCCAGTATGTATATATTTATGTTGATATGATATCATATTTACGGAAAAGGATTAGGGCCACGTGTGACAAATGTATGAGTTCTGACTTTAAAGTCAGAACTCTGAGAATAAAGTTAGAATTCTGACTTTATTCTCAGACTAAAACAAATGCTTCATGGGCCACATACATATATATATATTCACGTATAAGTTATTATTATTATTTTTATTATTATGTTATTATAAAAAACCGACCCCAGATTAAAAAACACACAGAGTGTGATGTCATCCTCAGGATGCAATTACTCCACTATATCTCTACACGGAGTTGTTTGCCGTTACATTAATGTTTACAATATCATATACAGTATAATGCCTTTAACAATAGCGTAATTAGAGTTAACTAAATCAATGCTATTAGCCTTCACCGCTGCTTCTCGACATTCAGTTGAGATCAAGATCAGAGAAGACTGGTCCGATAAGTAGAAGGTAGACAGAAACAGATATTAACAGAGCCTTCATGTATTATGCTTCACATAGTGTTCCTCCTGTACTGCTGGACTCCTTGAAAGTGATCATTTAGTAATCGCAGGGTTCTCTTGTCTCCTCTAATAAATATGTTGCATGTCGCCCTAATCCTCTTCCGTAGATCATTAATGTACCAGAGAATGACTGTTTGATCAAATTAGTTTTCCCTATAGTTAACGTGCACACACCCGGAGCAGCATTGGAAGCACCGAGGCTTCTGGGAAATCATCCTCACAGTGCTCTGAGGCTGCCAGAGCCGTCATTTGGGGGGGAGGACGAATGATGTACAAGGGGAGCTATAAGGTTGGGATCGCTACCCCCCAGGGATGTCGTGAGATGATTTCCAGAAATCTAATCTACAAACAATTAGAAATAGCAAGTTAGCCATAATTATTACTACAGTTTATACATTACTTTGATTGATTGATTACTTTAAAATAATATTATGGCTGTTATGTTCTGTCACGTGTGTGTGGGGGCCGCAGGGTGAGAAGATTATGGAGAAGATTTTTTTAAAAATCATGTAGTAATACGTCACTTGCAAATACAATTTACAATCTAAGCCTCACAATGGCCATAAAAGGCATTGATTCCTTCCCTGAATCCCTCCAACTACATTTTCAGTCTGGAAGAAATAGAAAAAAAATGCCTTTAATGTTTTCCGTTTCTTTATAAAACTTAGGCTTTTGGCTTTGAGGCAGAAAATAATGAGGTTATGATTTAATAATAAGAAATATTCTGAGCTGTTATTTTAAGTCCAGAGAAACAAGCAGACTTTAAAGTAGTTCATGATTATAACAGACAAATAATGAAACATAATTGGCATTAGACGTAAAAAGAATTGTGCATACCGTATTCTCACTTCAGTGCCTGCATCTTTCCATTCCACCACTGTGTATATGGGTACAGTAAATGTGTGTGGGTGTTTTTTGTGATAGGGTTTGATGAAGTACTGCATTAAGGATGAAGAGAACAGAAAATCAGGCAAGAAGACAGAGAAAAATGTTAGTAAGTTAATGGACAAATTAACTACAATCCTTGCCTCAAGTGAATGTTCTTATTTTCTAGACACACACACACACACGACACACCGGCCCTTGGCAAGACACCCTCTCTAAATCGATTACATTTATCTGTTAGTGTTAAATTATTCAAAACACATTTTCAAGCCGTGGCAGCTTGCGGTAGTTTCACGAACTTCAGGCCACAAAGTCACGCATAGCTGGAATAGTCAGCGGATCTCAACCAGCTGACAGACCAGCTAATCGCTGCTCTACGCGCGCTGGCCAAATAGTCCAGGGCGCCTTACTTAAGATGGCTAAGCCTGCCCTTTTCATGCCGCTTTCCCTGCAAGACCCTTTGCTCCCATCACCTAGGAGCTCTTCACCTCCTTTTATGCTGTGACGTCTGTATTTAATCGATGTCTGTTGTCATGGATGCTGTGTTGTACCCTGTGGAGGGGTCTATAGTTGCTCTCAGGGAGCACTCACAGCAGAGCATAACTCCAAATATAAATAACTTAATGCAGTCTCAATGAAACCATCAGGTGTTCTGTCTGGTGTGTATCCAGATGACAGACTTTTCTGGGTCAGCACTGCCAAATTCACCTGCAGTGAAGTCTCAGACAGCTCTCTGTACATAAGAGGGTATAGCATGAAAGTATGAAAGATGGATACAACTACAATCGGTGAGTTGTTGCTGTTGCAACATGTTGATTTGCCTATATCTGTCCAGTCAATGCATTATATCGCCAACATAAATAAGATTAATCAGATGTGATAAAGTACTAGT
>JAODUE010034235.1:0-21933 GCA_027564755.1 Amblyopsis hoosieri
TGTGTTGGAGCAGGGAGACATCTAAAACATGCAGGGCTGCGGCTCTCCAGGACCAGGGTTCCCTACCCCTGCTCTAGGCTAATACAAGTATAGCATACATTACTTGTCATCAGATCTTCATTATGGAAGTCGTACAAAAAATGAATGACTAGCTTTTTAAAAGCTCAAGTTCAGTCAGTAAGATATGCCTCTTATCCCCTGAACTCCTTCTAAGTAGCTGTCGCCTGCTCACCAATAAACCCTCTCTCTCTATGATCTTACTTGTCTTGCTAGCACAGTCTAGTTAAGATGATTTAATCTGATATATAATCAGCCTCACAGTCCAAAAGGCTGTATTTAAATCCTATGCTTTTGGGGGTTCATTGCCTATAGGCCTACTGTAGAGCATTTGATGTGGTCACTGCCCAGTCAAATTCTATTTTGATCAAATATTATATATATATATATAATTAATATATATAAATACATTTATTTATATATATATATATATATATATTTGAATTAGCATCAAACAAAAGCAAAGCTTGAAGGTAGACCTATAGTGAATGTAAGTTATTACATTTATTGTCAACATTTTGCTAATATCTACCCACGGTCTGCTAGCTGGCCATTCTTTGCGTAAGCAGAAAAAATGACCGGTGTTACTATACAACCATGGCTCTGTAAATGGAACACAAAGTGGTGCATCTTGGCAATGCATTTCCAATTAGCTTATGAGGGAGCATCTTATGGCATTAAAGGGAGAGGTCTTTATGTTTTGTTTGAGTTGTCAATTATCAACAAGCTTTCTCCAGAATGATTAACTATATGCCCACAGTAGACTACCACAAAACTGAACTGCCAACCTCTACAAAGACAAGGAAATAAAGTTTTATCTTCTTGTGATGGTGAAACGTTGTGCCACATTGAGATGATGATATTGAGGCTTAAAGTTGAGTGTGTTGCAACATTTTTTTTCCATAACTGTCTTCAGGAGAGTTACTTTTTAGCCTTACCTAAATCTATATCTTTACTTTTAAACAAAATATAATTTACCCTTAATCTAACATGACTCAGTCAGCCAATTGTGAAAGCTCCAGAGAAAATTCCAGAGAAAATTTGGCTCCAAAGATAAAATAATTTAGCCTGTCTCCGCCCGACTATTGCTCCGACTTGTTTTCACTGAGACTATAGCCTAGAAACCCTGTTCGCATTAGCTTTTTTACAGCCACCCTGCTGGCTGACCAATCAGCATGTGTTACGGAGATGGCGTTGAAGTCAAGAGTGTTTTGAAATGGTGCTAGAACTAGATGAGTTGTAGTAATGCTGACTTGTTAAAGGTTGTCCAATAGTTTCAAAAATAACCAGAGGTCTATGTACTGTATGAGGCAACAACTACGAACACTTCCCAATGAAGCATAAAGTGAATTTTGGGTCTGGTTACACCAGGTTTAAGATAATATATAGGTGATATTAAAGCCCATCCAAAATAAAGGCGATCTACAATCCACATCCATTGGTACTGTACCTAGTAGTGACCTCCCACCTCTTAGCACTAACTCCTATCTCAAGCTTGGCCAATAGCCATTTTCTGTGATTTATTCATATTAATATGATAGTTGCTCTAATTATTCTAAAATGATTTTGTTTGTTTACAATTGCTGGTGTGTGACATGTCCAACTATTGACAAATGTACCACATGTAAGTCACTTTGGATAAAAGCTTAATGTAATGCTGTACATGTACTGTCACAGATACTTGTTACATCTTTATACAATCTAGGGGCTGCTATTTGAAAAATAATGTTGAAGAGGAGGGACAATCGCTTCTCCCTCACCATGTTGAGGACACTATGAGGCCACTATGCCATCCCACAATCTCTCAGAACAAATCCTCCAAACTAGGCAATCCTGCTTCTTTATTTACTGTATTTGTCAGTCTTTCTGCTTCTTCTCTCTCCTCCTCCTCGTGGGCTTTGTGCGTTGCGCCTGCTTTGATGAGTTAGCAGCGGTTGGTCTACTAAAGGGCAAATTAATGTGCGTTAACAGAAAACACTTTAATTCCCTTCCCACCAATTTGCAAAGGCCGAGTGCTTGATTTCAAAAGTCTTAAAACTTAATTGCCTTCACAAATCAAATGCTACTTGATCTGATGGACACATGCGGCGCATTGCTGTGCAACACATAAACTCGTAAAAAAAACATTTAGTCTCGCACAGTGTTTAAGAGTTCATGTACAATGTTGTATGGCAGTATACTAATACATCTAGGTCCCCATAAAAACGTATAGAGCAACAAGCCCTATCTAAGTGCCATGAGTTAGACCCAATTCACTGGCATGATGCCGACTGACAGCTTTGTGGTCAATACTTGTTCAAAGGAGCGTGACGCTGCTAGCTGCTTAGCAGGGCGGCCATTATCATAGAAAAGCAGAGCATCTGTCTGTGACTCCCGGGGACAGGTTTAACGAGGTGCGCTGCTTGTCGTGAGGACAAGGTTGGCAGGGTCTTTCTCTCTCTTTTCCCATTTCTCTCTCGCCCTCGACGCGTCTTTTGCTGTCTTCTCTCTCTCTTTGTCTCAAGTCCGCCCATCCAAATATGGCTGTGTTCAGTCAGTGTTCTCCGCTTCAATAGAGGACCATTGTTTCATGACGTAGGCTAGAGTAGCCTACCTTTATGTGTGTTTTTGCAAAGTGGGGGTGGGGGGTTGTTATCTGCGGATGTTTTCTGTTTATGAACTCTCGTCTTGTCTTTGCCTTCATCAGTGACTGGCCTATACATACTTTTCAGAATTCATCACCTGCATACAGTATGCTGTTACAAAAAAGTCCTTAAATGTGCTCTACCAAACAGCACATACTGAATATTGTTGGCATTAACTGATTGACGGCTTCACCACCACAGGAACATGCAGATATTCATTTCAGTATACTATTTAGAAAGATTTGGAAATGTTTAACTTATAAACGAACATACTGCAATAAAAATTAAGTGAATGTTTTATTTTTCCTTGGCATCAAATACGTGCAGAATTTTAGGTCCATGCAGGTGTGGGGTGGGGTGCGGGGTTTGGGACCTGGCAAGAAAATAAGTCAACAGAAAGTAACAGTCAGCATATGCAATTGAAGACCGCAATACAAAACCACAATTAAAGACAATCACTGCGGTCACCAATAGGCATATGTTCAATATGTGTTCATAATGCAGAAACTGAAAAGCAGCACAGTGTGTTTTAAATCTGCTCTGCACATTAACACACATTATTTGTGTGTTACGAAACACCCACCCCTCAACACGTATACACCGATGCTTTACATGTTTGGTTTTGTGATTATTATGTTTTTTGTTTCTCTCAAGGTTCTGCGGAAAAAATGCAATAGACTGTGAATATGATCTTTTATTTATGGAGACCATTGGTGTGTTACATAAATAATTTCTACGGCAGGGTGTCAGGTGTCAACGGTGCCAATCCCAGACTGGGCTGATTTGTAATTTAGGCGTGGCACTGAAGGCAAGAAGTTCTGGATTTGGCATTGAGAAAAACAGACGAGCTGTGATCGTGTGTGACGCTGAATAAGAAGGAAAAGGATTACCGTCTGTAGCCTTAGAGCCGATTGCTGCCCTAGATTGTATTGAAATGAAGGGACATCGGATTGGTTTCTGGACGTGACAAGAAGGCTGATTTCATGTTTTATCGCTGTCTTTCAAGACCAGTATGGAAAAGGTGTGTATATTGCTGTCAGTGCACAGTAAATAACTGAAATAAATATACTTGTTATATGTTTGTGAATCCAGGCATGTGTTCAAGCTATAAAATATTACAGCAAATGTTTAATGCATTGTTATACACATTTCAGAATATGGAGAGAAATTATATCAGGACTGTTGATTAACTGCCGGAAAGTTAAAGTAACAATCAGAATAATTCCTCAAACATTTAAAAAAACAATTAGTATTAAATGTCAGTACAGTATCTATGTTTTTGTATTATTGTGCATTCAGTATTCAGTATTCTGTGTCTGTACCTACCTTTGTGGTGGAGACCAGCACTACAAAAACACTGCTGTTTTGGTTGGAGACTCCGAGAACGCATGTCTTTCCCAGACCTCCCTGAGAGTTGCTGGGTGGCCTGCATTCCTCACTACTCCACCCCACACAGAGCTCACAGACTCATATCTCCTCTACTCCTCCTGATACTGCCACGCGCACCACTGTGTTTTAAACCACGGGAGGAAATTACGGCGTTCTGGTCCACTAAAACACAATTGAGGAGTACACCTTTAAAGACTATGGCAATTAAAAGCGTTAAATATTTTGACAGGTTCTAGACAACATTGATTTTTACCACACATACTGTAGGACACTTTTGCCCTCAGGAACCCTAAAATACTACTAATAATAAAAAATAAAAACATGTCTGCTGTTTCCCGGTCAGCAACAACGTAACCTGTCTTTCTTCACTTCCCTATTGATTCCAGTATACTCTGCACAGCAAGGCCTGCCAACACCGGCTCCCACCCGCTACCTTTCTGGTGTCAGCTATGCGAGTGGGCATTTGATAAACCCACAGATGGCCTTCCTAGTCCCACCCCTCCATGAGAGGCCTTCCCGATGTGTTGCCGCATTAATGGAGAGGCTCTCAATGCCATTTCAGCCGCCAGCGGTGGCAGATCGATCACAGCGAGAGAGAGAGAACACAAATACCTATAGATATCGATCAGCCCGGTGTGGGTGTGTGTTTGTCTGTTTGTGTGTAAGCCGTTTTTGGTACTTGAATGTGTGCATGATGTAATATGTGTGCTGCACACACACACTCACACACTGAATGTGTGTGCCTGTGTGTACAGCAGTCTGTGGGTGCACGTCTTGTTTTCTGGCCTTTGTAACAGCAATAAAGAAGTAAGATTTTTAATAACCACATCATTATCGCTCCATACTATTTATTGGTTTTTATTTGCTCTTTCAACTATTTTCCATTTACACTTTAACTAATGCCCAAATTCCCTGTGTAGGTTAATAAAGTGCAAACCTAATCTTTATAATTATGATTTTCTCAATACGTTTCTATTTCCTCCAAGGCTTTTTTTATCGAGCGAGATTGCTTCAGCCTGGTCCCTTTGTTACTGTACGCAAGGTGAAGTCATCTGGCCTGGATGTATTGATTTTCCCAGGAGAGCATTTTAATAGCAGACACCTTTGTAATCTAAACTTCATCTCATAACAGGATGTGACCGCTGTTATAAGTTTGACTATTATTCATCATAGTAAGGCACTCCAAATGTAGTATTCATACAATACTACACAGCCCATAACTCCAGGTAGTATGGAGAGAACGGGCTGTTGCTATAGATACAATGGTGTTGTCTGCCACAAACTACAATAAAGATGAAGCTTTATCACAGTTGTATTTTTTCTGTTCCTCGCCCCTCTAAAATATCAGATTGAGCCTGTAAGACATTCAGCATCTCCAATGTCAGACAGCAGACAGCATTCAGTCTATGACAATAAAACAGTGCAAAGCAAAAGGCTTTTGAGGTAACACATACGTACAACATAGCGCAGAGGCAGGCAAGGTCGAGGACAAATTGTTATTACTGTTCTTGTGAAAACTAAAGTAAACTTTAACCATATAAACCAGGGATGATATTTTGAATGTCAATTGAAAATGAAATTCATGAGGTAAATAGTACCAAGCCAGCCTCAATAGTGTAGAATTACATTATATAACACGACTTGAAAAACAGCCGGGGGAAAAAAAAGAATAAACTGGGCTTTGCGCACCCCATTTTTAGCCTAAACACTATTAATATTCAAATGGTTTAGTGAGAATGTGAAGTGTAGGACTTAATACTGGAGCTCATTATAGATGCAGTGCAGTGGTGTTATTTACAACATTGACTGGTGAGAAAGTTTTGTTTTTTCGGCCCCTTAAGAACTCCATCTTGTGTTATCACTCAGGTTGGACAGCTAGGCAGAGTGTTGGAGTGTCATATGGATGGTGCATTGCTAATAAGCTGCATGTCCCAGTCTTGCTTCTGAGCTGCTCCTTTCACCGAACACCCCTTGTCTTGTGTAACTCTCTGTTGGTGTCACCAGCGCTGACAGTGGCAGAATACATGGACTAACTCATGTCTAAAAATGTCTGCCTAATACCCTCTCTCCAGAGCCGAACAATAGGAGGAAGGACAAGCCACTGCTGTGACTTGAAACAGTGGGAAAACAAGTGAACAAAATCCATAGGCCTTTTCCATTTGGTATCAAATTGTTCAGCATATCTCGCAGTCACATGCCTGATTCCACATTGACTCCCAAAGGTCATAAATAATAGTGTGTAGACATGCATATACTGTAGGAAAGTTAAGAGGCATCATGTGCCAAAATTGATGGTTTTAGTGTAAAACATTGTAATATGGCTATATGCTATAAGTTTGTTATTGAGATGCAATATGTCATCAGGCAAAATATGGCTGAAAAACTGCAAAATAAATGGTTGCTTTAAATGTACAGTAGCCTACATTTAAAGGGTTAGTTATTTCTGAGAACGCTTGTTATCTTCAAGCTCAAATCAAAACAATGTCCCTCCGCAGCACCACATCACACATTTAAACGCATTGTGAAGCAAAGCACAGGCCTATATTATATGGCTTTGTTGTTGTGAACGGTGTTCGCCACTTTGTTTATTTTCCTATTGGAGCCACGGCTGTGTTGGAGTACAAGATCATTTTTTTAGCATGCACAGAGAATTGTAAGATAGCGAAATTCGAAGAGATATTTGGTAAATTTGACAGCTGACTATATCTTTTAAAGCAGCCATTTCTTTTGCAGTTACAATAGCTTAATAATCGAGTTTCTGAAAGCAACATTCTCAAGAAAACAATCAACATTTAGTGCAGAGCTGGTAATGGATTGTGAAATGGGATTTGAGTCTCCAATGAAGGTCTGCATAATATAATAAGCTAATAAAATAAAATTAAAAAAAGTATTTTGCTGAACTAAAAGTAGTTTAAAAAGTTTGAGATTGTTACATATTGATATTGATTGTAACAGTACATATTGATATCACATTTTCACACTATGTGTCAGCCCTATTGTCATCCCCACTCTTTAAGCAGGCACTATAGAAGAGGTACAGTATGGTTAAGGCTAGATATCCAAAGCTGCTCCAGATGTACTGTGTAGTTACCATCCTATGCCCAGACATTCATCAGTCTCCAGTGTAGTAGCTTGTATTTCAGTTCACTGTAAGTAAGTTCAGTAAGAGGAGACCTTAAAATTACAATTCTTTCATTGTCTAATGGTCGGAAACAAGGAACAAGTCTCATAAAACACCAATTTTATTGCACTAACACATGGCAAAAATGTAATTATCTTTCACATACACACACGCACGCACGCACGCACGCACGCACGTACACGCGCACACACACACACACGCACACAGGCCCGTCAATACTCTTTTCACGTTAAACTTCTCTTCCTAAGCGTCTTCAAAAAGTGTCTCAATGTTTGCTACTGAAACCAGAACATGAGCCTACAAACAAAGCTGTTGAATCATGGAAGACATTGCAATGGATAAAACAGCTGAATATATGATATTGTCACTTTGAACATCTCAGAACATAGTTATGGGTCAGCATGATTCTTGAAAAATAATTCACCTTAATTATAGCTGAATTCCCTTAGTCTTCTTCTAATTGTCTTCTATCTGTTGTCAGTGGAGTGATTCATCATACTGTATGTTGCATGACCCATAATGGTTTTCTTTATTTACATCCCCCGCTGCTTTTCAAAGGACCCAACCCAACACAGGAGTCTGTTCTTTTCTTGGACAGCGTCATTTAAGGAGAGGCACTTAACACTAGTCTCTCTAACACAACTTGGTGTTTCCCACCAACCTCAGGGGGAAAATTAATCCCTCTCAAATGAAATTGGTCGTAGTGCTCAATATGTCACACAGTTGGAAGTGACTTAATTTCTATTCATTGACCCTCCCGTGAATTAAAGCTCTTTCCTGAACATGTCATCACTTGGAGGCACTCACAGCAGGACATGGGATTTTAACAGTACTGGCTCAGCAAACCTTTCCCTCTTCTCATTTCATTTAGGGATTAGATCTGATCAGTTTTTAGCTGGACAACCCCAGTGACACCCATGCAATTTCCCTTTCACAGTCTGTTGGTAAATTTACATAAAACTGATGAGATTTTATTAGCGTGACATTCTCAACAGTCTTTCAGATTGACAGCCATATGGACGAATAATACTATACACTGGGAACACACTGCAGGTCATCTAACCCAGCTAATGTATTGCTACCAGCAATCTTCTTCTATAGGTCAAGGATTGTCCTTGGTCATTTTCAAACAAACCAAACAAAACAAAACAAAGAAAACATTCAGCTATTGTCACTGGGTTATTTCCAATCGTAGGAAACCAAATGCTTTTTTGTCTGCAGGCTTTAGAGGCTGATGAAGCCCACCACAATAAATAATTACCGGTACTGTGCTTTTTCAGCCAGGTATAATTTATCTGTAGTTATTACCTCTTAATTAATTATGGTGGGTTCCCTGTAAAAGTATCTAGAAGTGAATAACAGCCATATATTACAATTAATTCAAAAATAATGAACTCCCCTCTTGGTAATTATCTACAAAAAGGAAAACAAATACATTGTTTCACCTAATACATATAAGCTTTTTTGAAATTTTACAATTCCCCTTAAATACCAACCATTCAACAACAAGACAATGACATGTTTTCCCTTTGGTGGAACTGTATTGTATTTAAGTCTGTATTGTATGTAAACATATTGTTTGACAACAACTCTCAACTGAACCATGAACCAAGTGACAGAAGAGCGGGAAAAATAACTAAATGTATTTATGTCCTATTCATAGTCCATATTACATCTGGCAGCAATAGAAAACAAGCAATACATATTTTAGTTGTTGAGTAATAAGGAAAATATGTTTTATACAAAAATTAAATACAGTTACAGTATGTAACATATTTTTTTATCTGTACAGGTGAGCTTTGGCATGACTTGTAGCCATAACCTAAAATAATAGAAAGCTACTTATTGAGGGGCTTAATAATAACACGTGCGGCATTTGGCAAAAACAATAAACCCCCCATTAGCGAATAAAAATCACTAGAGTCACTAAAGCACAGAGACGACAAAGTGAAGGGAATGAGGGGACAAGGTTTCGAGGTAAGGAAAGACGGTTTCCTTATTTTAATAATACCAGAAAGTTCCTGCTGCATTTCAAGGTGTTTGCTCTCTGAATGAGGATCGCTCTCTATTGTGGGCGGAGTGTCAGTTTCACTGTCAAGTATTGGCCAATGCCAGGATTATACAGCAGATGTTTGCAGTTTCCAGTGTTATATACTACAGCAGCTCTCACAGGGTGGCCTTTCTTGTAAATCCATACGTCAGCAGCCTTCAGTGTATCTCAGCCTATTGCACTTAACAACTTGTCCCCACAAACCACAGCCTTGAATATACTATACAAAACCCTATACACCTGTCACACATTCATCTCCATGTCCTTTTCCAGGTCCTCCTCAACACTTGCCGTCTCCTATAAGGTTTTGCATGACAGTCTGTGAGCGCCGGTCGGCCGCCTTTCATTCAGCAGAGCGAAGCGACCAGCAGGGGCAGTACTACGAGGGGGACGGCGCGTCCAGCGCCGAGGGGAGGATGATGATGGAGGGGGGCCCGTCCAGACAATTGGTCATCGCAGTCTCCCGGGCCCTGGCAGCGCGCTCTCTCGCACAGGACGCCCGTGAAGCCGGGGGGACAGTGGCAGCGCTGGTGGTGATGGCACGTGCCTCCGTTCTGACAGTGGAGCATGGCGTTGTCGCACACCCGAGCTGTGAAGAGCCAAGCACAAAGGGCAGGGAGAGGGGAAAGAAGGGGGGGGGGGTGATTAATAGTCATAAGGCAGACAGAGGGAGCGTCAACATGCCTCTTCTTTTTTTTGTTGTTGTTGTGGTTGCGTCCTAAAAAACACAGCTGGGGGTGTGTCAGCGAAGGTGAAAAGAATGACGTTAGCTGGAGAGCTCACGGAGGAAGAGGAGAGGGAGAGGAGAAGGACGTTGTTCTCGGCGACTACGCCTTCCGACGGCGAGCACGTCGGGCGCGCGAGTGATCGCTGGTGACAGTGACCGCCAGTGGGGGGAGAGGCTTCCAGGGGATATTTCAGGAAACACCGCGGGGAGGGGGGGGTTTGAGAGGAAATCATTCTGCTGAAATAAAAGGCCAAATAGACCATGGCCGCGGCTGGGCAATGAATGAATAATAAGTGAATCACTGTTGGACAGATGCACAGCCTGGGTGAGATGGTGGACCAGTGTGTGGCTGTCCTGTGGGGACATAAGCAACACAAGGAGTGTCTATTACCTCCTACATCACACACACGCACACACCTCCTGCTGTCTCAATGGGCAAGTGGGATCTTGCGGCTGATCCAGAAAAGCATTTACTGACTTTCTGTCTTTCTCTAAAGTTAGCCTCAGAGTCACCAGAGCAGCCGTGAATGTGGACAATGCTCTGTAGCGGTACAAACTGACAACTGCTTTATTTTGATGTGACTGATTGTGGCCACATAAGCTTATATTCCAATTTCACACAAAATCCCCAGATGCAATTATCCCAGGATCCCTCGCTGCTTGCAGAGGTAGAACCCAGGAAGAGGTAATATTTGCCAAGAGATTTCAGAATAATTGGATATCCCTGCTGCATTAATGGTAATCACATTTTTGGTTTTACGTAATATGTCTCATGCATCAGAATACACTCAACAAATACTCATTGCCGGGGCCAAAACTCGTTAAAAAGGTGGTAGCAGTCTATTTTGATTAATAACACACACACACGCATGCAAACACATATACAAAAACCTACTATTCTTTAAGATTGTGAGGTACAAACTCAATTTGTTACTGCACATATACTGCAGCTTTTCAAGGGGCTAATTTTGACTATTGTAGAAAAGACAGTAGTCATAGTATAATCCCGTGGATCCCAAGTTGTGGGAACCACTATATCAGGGGTCGCATTATGTTTTTAGGACAGTTCTCAAATAATTTCACGGTTTTGGATGCATAATTGTAAAATTGCAGTATTTTAAATTATTTTACCGTAATTTACCGGCTATTAACACGTTTGTTTTTTAGCCAACTGTTGGCGACTTGGCTTGTTAATAACACAGTAGCAAACAATAGTAACCTACCATAATTTACGTAGCCTAGCTAGCACATACCGGTATATTGAAGTGGTTTGTGCCTGATTTATTTTTAATTTTTTTACATAAAAATTTCTCCAACCCGATGACATAACATGAAATAAACTGTGGTTAATACATGGGTGCGGTTAATAGACAAGTGTATTTTGTAAAAAATACATAAAATACTGACCTGCGGTTAATATACGGTACAGTTTATCGGGAAATTATGGTAGCAGCTTAAGCACCTAATAATATTGGCAGATTTTATTAACCTCTAAAACCTTACGAAAAGTATTTACATTCTGAAATACAAAAAAACAAAAAATTAATTTAATTGTTTTGTGACCCTCTTACAAGCAATGCACTACATGCAAGCCACTGGCATAATGGAAGCACTGGCTTTCTATGCCAGTGGCCAGACGACTGCTGGGCTCATTGTCGCACCAACAGCCTCTGCGGCCCAATAAACTTGCTTAGCAAAGAGGCAGGCTCACTGGCTATCCCTCTTTAGAACGTGCTGTAGGAAGAAAGCAGTTGTTTCAAGTGCCATTGGCTATCTCCCACGGTGGGCCACATGAAGCCATGCTAGTGTGCCACCGCATTGCTTCATGAACATTTTTCATTATTTTCTAAATTATGTACAATTGATAATCTTTAATAAAGGTCATACAATAATGAAATACATACAAACATGTTGTTTATAGTTTACAGGCCTAACTGTAGGCTATAGTCCTATGCTGCAATGAAAGTATAAGAGTTTTGGGGATATATAGCATTACATATCATAAACAGACCACTGAACCTACACCATGTACAAAATTTATGAACGTGAGTGCGTGTTTATATACAATATGACCTTCAGTTGATGATGTTTAGAGCAAGGCTGCTGTTCTGTTTTTGTTGCCATGACAGTCGTGTCTGACTGCAAACACATTGTGGTCTACACCAGTTCAACTCCTGGCCAACACAGCCTCTCTGAGACATATGTGCACCTTACACCTCTGTCAGACGTGTGAGATTTTAGCAGGGTAACTGTTATGACACGTCTACCCTGGGGGCATGGTGTTGCACGGAGCAGGACGGAAGCAAAAGAATGTCGTGAATGGGCGAATGATTTCTTCTTTTTTTATTTTTATTTTTTTCGATTATAGCCTGTGCTGGTATTTTGTTTGTTTGGACAAGACTTGTAGCATACTGTAACCTGCTATAATGTAACATGCAATATTACTTTATCTGCAAACCATTGTACCACTCCATGGTTTACAGTTTAAATAAGGTCACATTTCATGACTAAAAATGTGAATATCCACAATTTACAGGATATATATCTTAATACATGTTATACAATTGAATACCATAATATAAACTTATCTCACCTTACCATAATTCATTGTTATCATACAGGTACTGTATGTCATACAATACGCATCTCATCCTACAGTATGAGAAACACTTTTTCTTCAACGTTTTGCAAGAAGAACTACAGTAGCAGTTGGGTTGTATAATCCTTTCGTCTCACACAGTGAACAGCCAGTGTCCTCTGATACTCTTGGACTGTGACTTGCGAGATATGGGATGTCAAAACATGATATCGAGTTGAAAGCTACGGATCAATATCCCGGACCATAGACCCAATCGCTATGTAGAGCTCGATCGTGTGCAGTATATCACAAAAATGATGGCATGTGAAAAAGTCTCTAAATATATTTTAAAATGAAATAATCTGTTAAAATGATATTGAGTTTTAAATCCACAAGCTGGCATTAGGGATGAAAACAATCCTTTGGTCAGTCTTCATGAACCATAAACTATATATGGAAACTACTATTTTCATAATGGATTAAAAATGTAAAATATTGTTTTAACTCACATCTCACAAACATGCTAGGTTCAATCTCCAGTCAGTGTCATGTGACAAGTGACACTGGTTTAAATCAGGAGTTGGTCCCCGGGCGCTACACAGTGGCTGCCCACTGCTCCCTTGAGGGATGGGTTAAATGCAGAGGATGAATTTCAGTACATGTACAGTATGTGACAATAGAAAGCACCTTTACCTTTTACCTTTCCTTATCTGTTCCTACAGTACCTGATTTAATGTATGTCTATCAGCATCCTAATCCTAGGTTTCACAGAAGTGTTTTTTATTATATTTATTTGATTCTTCACATATGACAATCAAAGGAATATTTTCATCCCGAATGCCAGCATGTGAATGTATTCAAAGGTTTGGAAGGTATGTATAAGGGTTATAGGGTTAAAACAATGTCTGTAAAGTTAAGTTATATAGACCTTAGTTTGTTAGGGCTTTATATATGCCATTTTAATCTATCCTCTCATCTTATCTCATCATACTATAAGGCTATACCAAACATGGTTACATTCTGAGAATGTAATACCAGACAGGATTATATAAAACTAGTATATTCTAATTTAAATCCATGATTATCTAATATATTGATTAAATATGGTCAAGGGTTGTTAGGGTCAGTAAAAAATACACTATTCTGTTAACTCAACACAGTAATAAGCATTATTTCATGAGGAGCAGCATTTACTGTAATTTATATTTAATTACACTATTTAACTGGTATCCTGACGATACTGGTGGTTATCAGTTGGCATGGTCTGGGAGACCTAGTGCATTTGATGTATATCAGTGTAGATATATTAAGGGTGATCAAAGCATTGTTTGTTAGTGTCAGGCCACTACATTACAAGATACAGTTCAGATTGTGTTTGTTTGATGAAACAATTGTTAGTAATGGATGTGGAAGTGTGCATGAGTGTTAACGTGGTCACATTCAATGCAAACTTGAGGCTTAAAAATAGACCCCACTGATAATATTGGGAGAACTTTCAGAAATGGTGTTGATCCAGATGGCTTTATTTTTAATGATTTTGCATGATCATACATCTGATGTCATGGCAGTGAAGATTTTGTTGTACAAATTGCAAACAAGCATGCAAATTAGCCAAGCAGCCTCTGAAAGTTGAAAACCAATCATGATCTTAAAGAAAAACATATTTTCTGTGTAAACCACCAGCTTGAATAGAGAATAATAATAAATAAATATTGTGTAACAATTGATATAACATTGTTGAATATGTTGAGGCTGAAGACAGTTTTCAGATACAGGATTTGCTAATTATATGCTGTGAAACTGAATAGTGTTGCTTCAATTACATGTGATCAATATCTTATGCCATTATGTCAAGCAGGGCTGAAACCCAAGTTCATGCATGCCTGCTGTTATATGAGGACTGCTCATTATGAGCGCTCAGCTATACTAACACTTGACATTGGCAGTGACAGTTGCAGTCTTGCAGTTGAAATGAAAAGTAAATCTATATATCATTAAAATACAATTACTGTACTACACTGCTGCTTAATTACTCTTATTGAGTAAAGATATGGTATGCCTACGTTGCTACCTAAAGGTGAATATACACCATAATTTGAATATGCACAAATTATATTTAATAATGTGGTGCATTGTGAATACAACACTGTACATTGCTCAGTCATTACATGAATGAAATTCTGCATCAAAACCAGTGAGTGCAAAGGAGGTATTTAGTTCAATTTCTTGTCATATATTTTACAATGTAGGGCGAGCTCTCATAGTTGGTCACTACAGTAGAAATAATAGATATGGGAATATATACACAGTATGCGTCCAGGTCTGATGGAAACCAACTACTGAGAAACTAGCAAAGATTGCCTTGCACCTTTCCTGGTCCTGAAAATCCTAAAAGGCTGCTTTTAATGTCCGCCCGCTGGCTGCCCACGCAGCTGAAAAGATGCGTCTTAAACACTACACAGGGTATGTGGGCCGCGGGATTAGCTAGAGATAGCTGCAGATCCATCTACATAAACCTCCCTGGAGCTTCGTCTCGCTTTCACTCGTCTTCTCCTGTTCCTTCTCTCTCTTAAGTGAGGATAGCTAAAAAGGGTGCACCCCCAGAGAGCATTATGGGTAATTAGAATCAAAGTGGCTAGCAGGCCATGGAGATAGTGATTGTGAGATGTGCTCTATTAGCAACAACGCTAACACAACACAGGTCTGCCTTGTTAGAGCGTACGGTATCTGCCACAGACGTACTGTATAAATAAATAGACACAAAGATAAAAAAGGCGAGGCATGTGAATGGAGGTTAGTGGCAGCGTCATCTTGAAAATCTTGAGCGTTCTATTGGCACAGAAGAGTACGTCACAACCTGCAACACTGGTGTTTGCTAATGTATCTCAAGCTTTGTGCATGCGCACCATAGAACAGCATCACCGACAAATGTTTGTGTTTGTTAAGGACTTTTACAATTGTAGGTATGTTTTGTTTAACTCTAGAACCGCGATTTGCCACGTAATTGGACGGTGTGTTCTGAAATTGTTCATTATATAATCAGTGTATATCCCTCGTTTCTGTCCTTCCTTGGTTTTGCCATTGGGCACATGTTGTTAAAATTTCAATGGTGAGGTTGAAAACATATGTATATTGTTTTGCAGCTCCTGGGACTACCTTTATCCGTCTGAGTAGCGCACTTGAACACTGGTAACCACAGGCATGAGCATACGACTATGTCGCATGGTCATTATGAAAAAGTATTGTTCAAACTGTCTATATTGCCATTGTTAGAAAGAATCCATGCACATGCGCATCAACAGAATATTGTGAAGTGACATGTGAGCCAAGTGTGGCATCTGAAGACTAGTTGAGCCGGCCATGGGCATGAGCCAACACCATAGGCCAATACCAATATGGGTTTGAAAACTGTGCAATACTCCTTTGGGGAATGTTGCACGTGTTGCGTTACCACCACCTACTGTCTAGAATGAAGTGCATGCTCTTTTTAACAAGGTTGGTCAGTCAGTCAGTCAGTCAGTTAGCATTTGCTCATATTGGTCAGTCCCACTACATGCGGTCCAGCAAAACGTTAGCGCAATAGTAAAGCATGGAGTGTGTATGTATTGGGAGCCAGGTACAGTTCCACTAGTCGCCACAAAAGTATAGATTCCATTATGCACGATGACCTAAAACACCCTAAAAACTGCTGTACTATCCTTTTAAGAATATATCAATATTATATATAATCTATAATATCTTTATTTTTCCCAAAATCACCAATCAATAGGTAACCCCTTATTTTGTATATTTTCTGGCATGCTGAGGTGACAAAAACCTATAAAATCCTACCTTGGTTACGATTTGCAACACCGAGAGAAGAAGCATTTGCTCGATCTGTGTAAAAATAGGACAGGTCATCAATTACAGTGGGTTTTTATGTGATCGACTTTATGCACATGAAAGTATACTACTGTACATGGGCTGGATTATTTGCTGCAGTAATCAGTGCTCAAACTTGGTGGACTTACATTAACTGGCGATTTTGGGGAACCAAAATACTTACTATGTTTAAGTCACAAAATGAGCTATGCACGCATGCATTATGAATGAAAACATATACCATGCTTGTTGTAGCTTATGTTATCCAATATGAGGAATCACCTTGCAGCATCAACATGCACAGGAAGCTCATCTTTCTGTGCTAAGATGCGTAGTGGGCACCATATACTTACAAACATGACTTTCTCTTCTTCTAGCTGGGAGCAAATATATGACTGTTGACTATGATAGTGTGATAACGACAGATCATTCTACGTACTGCATTGTTTGTGGCAACAAACACACTCAAAACTCAAACTCAAATATCGAAAAAATATTTTCATAGTACGATGGCTATCTTACAGTACTAGGTCATTACTTATACTGTCCAATATTTATTGAGACTATTGAGGAATTCTTAAAATGTATTTAATTGCCGTATAATATTATTGAGTGATATTACTAATTTATGGAAAAAAAATGCTTGTAATCCAAACTTAAATAAGACGTTACGATGTTAAGATTGATATTTTATTTACTGAAGTAACAACATTCATCACAATGCTATTCGCATCAATGTAATCATTCAAATACATATATGCCATCACCAAACAGTTGTGTACATAGCATGCTAATTTATGTAGTTGTATCTACTTACGCACTGGTCCATGACTACTGGGAATGCCTGTGAAAAGAGCAAAGAGAAAAGAACTTTAAACAAACATTAAGCATAAGAAGTTACTTTGTTTACCCTGAAAATCGATGAAACAATAACGACAAAAAAGCCACGCATTACAGTAGATTTCTTGAATTCAAATAATTCAAAACAATACAAGTATAAGTTTGACATGTTCCCGCTAATTTAGAATAAGCAGTGAATCAGCTAGAAACCACACACACACTGTGTTTCTCTGCACACCCCTCCTCTGATGATAATTACAAGTTTGGGACAGAAGAAAAAAGTCAACAGAATCAAAGCTTTGGCATCTACATTGGTATATTTGCAGATTTTTTCCCACACATAGAACATTTTTCAATATTTGTAAATGAACCAAAATGCCTTCTATCCAAATGTTCCACCCTTAACGTAGATAAAGGTAATATGAATGTGCTAATATTTCCCTGTATTTATTTCAAAATAAGTACCATATAGGTTTTAACATTACCAGATTGAACTACTGTAGCATACATTAGCTGACTGTAATTGCATAAATCAACTGAAAGTCATTAAGTAACAGCAGGTAATTTCTATACTTTAGAGCAGCTAATCAGCTAAACCAATTTGGTTCATTTCTAATCTGACTAATCTTTAAAAACTGGAACCAAAACCCAACAAAAGTCTGTTCAAATGAAGGTAGATTGACTCAGATAGGACACTAATATAATATAATTGTATTGATCAGCTACAGTAGCATTTGGCTGTAGAGCCATCTCTCCAGCAGCACACTTGTTATTTGATAATATTCTCATACAGTAGTTGCCATACAATCACTGACTTTTCTTTCCCATTCATTATTTCACCAGCCGTTTAGGTCAGCCAATTGCAGGCATAGAAAGAAAGCACTGTATTTAAGCCCCATGTAAGGAGCATTCACCAGAGTGAAACCTGTAATTCCTAAACAAAATACTTTACGCTGGCTGTAGAAATGGAGGGCAAACAATATTGCTCTCTCAAGCGAAACATATCCTGCGGCCCTATCAAACCCTCAGCCCAGGCCCTTCTTAACCTGTGGACCCCACTCCGCAACACAAGATGACTTGACACTCACTGTAAAGTGGACTGTCAACATAATTCTAGATGCGATTCCTCTTCTGCTTTGCGGGCAACTTACAACAAATAACTCCCCCCCACCCCATCCTTCCTTCCTTTCATTTTCTTCCAGGCAAACATACGCCTTCAGACGGAGCGGCTTCTACAAAGTCTCCCCGCTGACCGTTAGGGCCCTTAGCAAAGCGAGGCTCCATTTTTGGCGAAGACTTATTAGACGAGAGGTCACGTTTCTATGCGCGCGCTGAAAATGGAAGGGCCCTCATCCTGTCTACACCTGCAAGAAAAAAATATAAAAACTCCCTGATGATTAAAGAGGCAGACCTGATGACAGATGAAAGCTATTAAGCCTGTAATTACATCTTGCACGTTCAGCAAATTTGTCTCGATGTGACGTCCGTCCTTATGTTTTAATATCCTCATAAGAAACACGAGCTTGGCGTTACAGCGGCGGGAACCGCGTGTGTTGGGAGTGGTGGGGTTGCTTTACATATGAGGGAAATGAGTATAATTCAAGACAGAAATGCGTTCGTTCGAGACCTCAGGGGTGCAATATTTTTACGTCAGCGCTACATACAACATTACTGTATCGTACGCTGCAGCCAAATAAGTGCTAATATTGCTTTTGATATGGCTAGACCGGGGTTTCATCAGTTCAGTGCAGATGTGGCCAAGTGTTGGGTTTTTTAATAACGGCCTGTCAGTCTGACAATGAGCCTCACACAGCGAGGAGACTCATAACAGAGGAGAGGTATAGGGGGAAATCAAGCAATAACTCCTCAGAGCTCACAGACATTCTCACAAACAAACCCACACCTACACACACACACACACACTCTCTCTTCCTCACACACACACCTGCAGTGCACGCATATGCTCTCTTTCTCACACACACACACCTGCACACACACATCCTCTCTTTCTCACACACACACACACACAGATGAAACACGACAAGTGCACGCACAAACACAGTTTGCAGAAACACACATGCACACCCCCGCCACTCCTTTCTCTCTCTCACACACACACACACACACACACACACACACAAACACCTGCTCACACAAATGGCTGCGTACACCCTCCCATCCATCAGCACATAAAGCCGAGCGTACAGTAAAGAACGGGTCTCTGTCCCCGTTCACTCAGCTGAAGCCAGCAGATCAATAGCAAGACCACACCTCCCAGCCAATGAAATCACCCGGCCTCCAGCCGGCCCATGAGAGCACATGAAGAGTTCAGATGTAAAAGTCCATCTGGAAAAAATTGCAATTAGCTATTTATTAGATTTCTATATTTGTGTTTACTGATTTCATCTTTATTGCAATGAAAAGGTTGTCACTGAATAAAAAGTTATATCCGCCAACATTTTTATTAATTATTTACGTAAATATTGCAAATTATAAAACGAAAGGTGTCAGATGGATGTAGAGGTTTTTGCATCTGAACCCTTCACATGCTCACTCAAAGGCTGCTTTCCAGCGGGAAGCTCCGTCAACGCAACAGGGGCTGACTTCAGGGGCTTCCTCATACCTGCGCTGAGGACCAGCGCACCAGAGCACCAGAGGTCCCCCCCACACACACCTCCTCCCATCACCATCTGGCCCAGCCTGGCCGTCCACCGCCCCGGTCCCTGAGTGGCTGAATTAGATTTATCGATGCGATGAGCCCCCCTGCCTCAGGCACGAGAGCTGATAAATGTGACTCAACTCTCCTCCAAGATTAGAAGGCAGATAATGCAAGGGAGCACTTCTTGCCTCTCAGAAGCAGGCGGCAGAAAGAAAGACATGCATTTCTTATACTTGTATGACAATCTCGTGTGGATCACAGCCATACACATTCACTCATTTTTGAGTGCTCATTCGTTTTCTTTGACACGCTATTTTGGGACAAGACGGCAATTCATACTGATTTAAAATGGACAAAATGAAATATGCGATCAACCGTTGATGTACTTTAGCTGCTTCCCCCGAATACACAAGAGCATGAAAAATGTTTGCAAGAAGTGAATTTACTTGCTAATGACTAATGCTTACTCATACAAACATTTTAGTTTTGATACTTTGTGCAACACAAAGAAGCCAAAATTAAATGTAAGACACACGTCTAAATTTGTGTCTGGGATTGTGCATTAAATCAGTTTTTATCATGTTTCACATGATAAACACTCAATTGCTCTATAACATTAATGAGGAGTGTATCTATATGATCTATAAATATTTTGTGCTGACCATTTATGAGTCATGTTGATTCCAATAGTACTAGGCTAACATTGTAAAGCTAACAGGTATGGCTGTATGGTAAGGTTAAAACCATAATAAATGGAAAAGCCCTCCGTGAAATCACCCACGTTTTCTGAAGAATGGTTTAAAGCTCAAGCTGTGTTTGCTCTGGCCGTCTCCAACGTTGCAGTACCTGACTCTGCCTATAACTCCTGGCAAACCATAATGGGATTAATGTACTGCTTAAGATATTGTCAACTGATGAGTTGTATAGAAATTTACATCCCCCGTACAGTTGTCATTAAGTTAACAGGGAAAAGCTTAACTAGCTATAGAAACCAAAACCTAGGCTGTAAATTTGGACATTTTAACAAATGTCCAACTTTGGGGTGACGTCTATGGGGATTTACAGTAATCACTTTGAGAGCCAACCTCAAGTGGCAATTCCAGGAACTGCAGACAGATTTCGTCAATTAACTTAAAATGAACCTTAACTGGGTTAAGGTTCATTTTCAGCACTGCAGGTTGGCTAAAACTCACTTAGATCACTAGTATTAGCTTTGCCTGCTAGCATCTAACTATTACGCTAAACCACAGTATTTGGCCGACAGATACTCACATATATTGGCTGTTCCTTTTGGTATGGGTAGGTAGGAGCCCACACTCCATGCTCGTCCATGGTAGTGCCTCTTACAGCGGCCACAGTCGGGTCCTGTGGTGTTATGCTCGCATTCACAGCCCAGCTTCCCTTTATCAAACACGCAGCTGTTGGCATGCAGATTGCACTTACACCTGAGACAGGGAAGATAACAGCGAGAGAAGCTAACGTGAATACGCATCAGTGTGAACCCTTTTTCAATCAATGTCTTTTGACGAGAATACACAAAGTCTGCCCTTGCTGCGTCTGCTATTGGTGCCTTTCAAATTTCATTTTTTTTTGATGGGGATAAATTGAAATCCCACTGGGCTATCTGACTTGAATCGAGACTCCACGAAGCTTCATTATACTTGCTTAAAAAAAAGAATGGCTCATTTGTAGCTGCCCCTGTGGAGAGAACACTGAAGCAAATAAGGTCACACTTGCCATTCTGTGCTTAGCTAAATGAAAGGCACTATGTTGTCAGTGCTAATTGAACACAAAGTGGAAAACCTATAGAGTTGGAAGAGACCGCAAGACAGGCAGATGTTTCAAATACATTGGCTTATTATACCTGCTGGCTGAATACTGGCTGGGTACCTGTTTTTGCCTGTAGATACTTTAAAGTGTGAACTTTAGTGAATACTGGCTGGGTACCTGTTTTTGCCTGTAGATACTTTAAAGTGTGAACTTTAGTGAATACTGGCTGGGTACCT
>JAODUE010034235.1:22033-37605 GCA_027564755.1 Amblyopsis hoosieri
GTTTTTGCCTGTAGATACTTTAAATAGTGAACTTTAGTGGATACTGGCTGGGTGCCTGTTTTTGCATGTAGATACGTTAAAGTGTGAACTTTAGTTCACTATTTTGTTTAATTAATGAACCTGAAAGAGATTTGATCAGAATTATCTAAAAACACATCCATAACGTTTGTTGACAGCAAGCCTCAACTACAAGAAATATAGAACGTACGCACATATATTTCCAGTGTCAACATCAAATACAGCAAATGATAAGTAGCCTATCAAATACATAATCAATTAACAGTTTTTAAGGATGAATATGGTTTAAAAATAGTCTTACCATTATAAGTACATCATTTTCATGTTAAATTGAAATATTATTATAACACATTTTCAGATGGATAGATGGAATATAAATATAATTTTACTTAAACATAAGAGTTCCACCAACAATGTTGTTAAATTAAATGTTTTGATTTGAAGTGTAGTGCCAAATACCACTATAAACTATATCAGTAAATTTGTATTTTCTTCTTTTTTTTTTCTTAATTGTTTCTGTCTTCTCACTTTAACAGGATACATTGAAAGCTGCTGTGATATTAGCAGCGGGAAGCTGTAGGTCCATTGTTTGGTTTGTTAGGTGCAGAGTGGTGCCAGGCCTGACAGATGCTCCTGACAGCGGAGAAGAGAACAGATGATGGCTTTTGACACTCAACCAAACACGCTCCTTTTGAACTGCATGGAAAAGCACTCACAACGCTGTGGAAATATAAGATTTGGAAGTATACAGTTTGAGGCAGGCTGATGTGAAGGATGGAGCTTTAAAAAAAAATGGATGGACCAATACGATTCTGAAGGGGGATGTTTTCTTCTAAATGTGGGAAAAATGAAGAGACTGCACTCATGCTCCAATTATACCTTCCTACACCACAGAAAGAAGAACCCCTGGAGATAATATAGGCCTGTGTTTGTTGTCACATGAGATGTGGCCGTTTCATATTCCATACGCCTTCTAAATATAATTCTCAACAGTTGATTTACATCCCAAGGAGGTAAAAGGTTACAACTCTGGCCCTCAGTGCCTTGGGAAGAGGCCGGTAATGATGGCGATGATCACTTTGGCTGAATGAATGGGGAATGGGGGAGCTATTGAATAGATCTGACACAAAAGCTCTCTCCTGGGTTTTCAGCCGTATCATGGTTTCATATCATGCCTATGTTTGTTTTTACAGCGCGCCTCCGAAGGATGATTTTCCCCACTTGAGACCTAAGTGGAAGGGATCTGTTGACGACATCTCTCATGAACACGAGACAGAGAAATTACAGGATCCATCAGAGGCACATCCATTCTAATTGACTTCCTGGCCTCAGTGACATCTCACATTAGGTATAGATGGACGTGCAGGGAACCATAGCCTGCATGGACACATAGAATGGAAGTGTACAGAAATAGTGTGACAATACTTCAATACAACATGGCAAATCCCACACTTGGGTCTTTATGAACTGTATGTACAGTAAAGGAATATGTACATTTCCTAAATTCCTGCTTCTATTCCTAGAAATATTTTTAATAGAAGGTACAGATTTAATGACAATAAACAAAATAATCTGCTACTACTAATGTCAAGGGACCTTTGCTACATTGCCCGCATGGGATTTAAACAGATATCAATGAGGAAATTCACTTAACAGTTAAAGAGCATGTAACCTTTTAGTTGGAGTAAGAAAAAGAAAAACATCAATATTGCATCTTGCTAGTTTTCCCATAAGGCCAACAATATTCAAGTAGAAAACAACATTCAGTCTTTTAACCCCCCCCCCCCCTTCCTTAAATCTCATCCCTTCTCCCTAGCCGGGCTATCCTTCTCTGCAGTTTGAGCCTCTGTTCTCGATCTGACTAAAGACCAGCCCAGATTCATTGCAAATAAAATGCTAGCGCGCCTCTCGGCAAGCATTCCCCACTGTCCTTAACTTTTTAATCAATTAAAGTCCGAGCGCCATAAAATTAATGACTGGGTGTAGCTTCTCTGCCATGCCGACAGCCGCCGATCCCCGAAGTCAAGAGCAATGAGAATTGACCTTCCACTTAATTAAAAACCAGCAAAATCTGGATCATCAGGCCCTACTCATGCGGCGAGCACACCGATGGAGTCGAGGATGCGGTCACAAGGGGAACTCTGGGATGCGGTGCTTTTGCCGCCGGCATTGTCATATTGAAATCAGAGAGTTCTTGCATCCCTGGCTACAAGAGGGAGGCAGTCCCTCTACGTACAGCCTTTTGAACTGGCACCATTACAAAGGCACATTTCATAAAGTTTTAATGACCTTTTATCCTGCGCTCAGCCCACCAGCAATTGGTATTATCCATTATCCAAACAAGTGACCCTCCCTGAAGAACTGAGGAGATTGTCTGTCCTGCCCTCCTCTGCCATTACCTCATCTGGAGGTGTACATGCTGCCTTTGGAGAAGGAGCAATATGGCCACCGTTTTACGCACGTATCGTATAGTTATACATCATGTACAGGTGTGTGTGTGTGTGTGTGTGTCGCGGCCATCACTGCCAGACTGCACTACCAAAGGTTTGACTTGATGAGCCATCTAATTACAGGTGTTGCCATTGACCTTCTCAGTTATAGACGCTTCCTTCAAAAAAAAAAATAAAACAGATTATACAGTATCATTAGTACTGTGTTGTGACAGCACAGTCAACTTGGTTGTTTTGTACCAATGTCACCTACGCTATACTCCCTGTGCTTTTCTTGCACTCGGTACATGGGTTTGTGTGTTCCACCTAACAATGAACGGAACAAATCCATTTGAAAGGAATCCTCTCGGCAGAGAAGTGCACCAGGTGAAGGGCTAGTTTGGGTTGACAGCTGGCAGCAGGCAGCTGCAGAATTCGGTGTCTCCTCTGACTCCTGCCTAACCTTGGTTTCTGTGGGCTGCTTTCACGCTGCACTGACAGGTCCGCTGTGTCTAACACAGCTTTTCTTCCCTGTGACAGCTCCTACAAGACCTGATTTAAGGGAGGCCTGCTTCTAAAGAGAGGAGCAGAGAACTTGCTAATAAGAACCCCAAAGTAAAGTGTAGAAAAGAAGAAAAAAAAAAATCATCTCTGTTTTAATGGAAGTATTCCTTTTTTTCCTCTAACTGAACGGAACTTTACACTATTAAACTTTTAACAAAGCAAAACAATGGCCGGTAAATCAAGCGTTACTGAGGGTTCCAAAACGTAACTTCACTGAATGAGTAGATAAAAAAGCCATGGTAATGTGATTATCATGCCATCATTTTGTGATTTAATAAATTGCTTGAGATTGCATTTGTATCTTGCAAATGAATGCCTCTGCTCTGTTAAGATTTTCAGCAGTCAATACTATCACTGTGAATTGAATAAATAATAGTATATATGTCCTGAAGTGTAACAATAATTGTCAGTGTATATAGCACATATCCCTGAGATAGTTTTCAGAAAATAAGCACTGACAAAACTATAATTTGTTGAATTACCTCTCAGGACCAATATACACTGAATATACATAATATTTAATAATAAATATAACAGTTAACTAAATGTCAAGAAAAACAATAAATGCTTGGTAACGGGGAAAACTAAGCAATAAAAGCTAAAATAAATCTAAGCGTCTTGTCTGCAAGGTGGATTAGGAACGCAAGGGAATTCATTTTTATTGGAACACCATGTCAGGGTAATTTGGGATGTTCCATGGTGACAAGGCAATGACTGTCCTCTAGTTGAATGCCTTGGGTTCAAGCCCAGTGTCAAAAACGACATCTGCTTAGCTCAGGTGTCCTTGAGTTTGTGGTGGCAGGATGGCCTGATGGCTAATGAGGTCCAGCCCCAAAACAAAGGATCTGGGTTTTATCCCTGTGCAGGCACAGTTGTTGAAGTATACTTGAGTAAAAAACAGAATAAACCAGCCCAAATAGAGAGGAAAACTGTTTGCCTGTATGAATGTTGAAGTATACTGTGTGGAGGCCTAAACGGAGCAATTTACGAAGTCTTTCCCATGAATCAACATGTCAAATCACGGACTGAAGATCAGGCCAGTCGAACAGCGTGCAGCAGAGTTTATACACACAGAGGACAAGAACAGGAAGATACACTGTACCCAGTGAAACACATGGCACCAGTAGTTGTCATGTTAACAGATAACCTCCGTCACTAGAGCTGACTATAGAGTGTGTATTATGAGCAGCTAGGAGATGACAATGCAACAGCAAAGCCCATGATGGTTCCTCTTTAGTTCCTGTTGTACACCTTGGAATGTGAAGTGCCATGCATGTGAGCTGCTAGACAGTTTGTGGGCTCAGGCAGTTGGCCGTGAAGATGTGTGGGTGTTTTTTCATCATTAGATGCATTACATACAGTACACTAGCTGGCTCGCCCTGCAGCTTCGACCGCAGGGCGAGGAAAGACGTGTTCTCTTTGGGGAATCAATAGGCTATCAAAACGTACCATCTCCAGACCTTACTGAACAAGCTGAAGCCAGATCAATACGGTAACTCTTTTTATTGGAGCCTACATTTTGTGCTTCATTTTTTAAAAGCTGTACCTTCTATACAGTATATGTTTCGTCAAACGTATTTGAAATCTGCACACACACGCACACTAACACGCACACGCTGACACACACACACACACACACACACACACACACACACACAAACACACACTGCATTTCATATCGAGTTACATTCAAATAACTAAAACTAATGAGACATTGCAAAACACTGTTTTAAAGCTGTTTTAAAACCCGACTCCAAATTACTGACATGTTTGAGGATGGAATTATTTATAAAATCTACATAAATTAATTCATTTAAATAGATATTTTTCTTAAAAAAGGCTACCGGTACAGTGGTTCTTTGCCATGTAAAACCATAGCTTTATTTTATACTGTGGATCTGGCCAGCGTCCGTTTCCATGCATTCCCTACAATAGGAACACAAGATGTCCACGCTCAGACATGTAATGCACAGACATGCTGTATAATTGAATACTGTACTGTTCCTCAAAAGTTTCTTCCACGAGACACTCGGAGAGCCTTGCATGTCATGACCTCTGATAGCCTTGGCAGGTGTGGAGAGATGAATGGTTTTAGATCAATGTCAAAGTGCTATGTGGACAAGCCAACGTCGCCCCTCTGACATCTTACAGTAAAGGAAAGGCTGTTTGAAGAATTTTACAGGAAGAACTGGAGTGATGAATTTCAGAATGGGGGAATTTAGCCTTTGTGGGTGCATAGATCATAGTCAAGTGTCGTCAAGTGTCCATAGTATGATCAGTGATCAACATCAGTGCAATGCATTTATATTCAATGAGGGTGAGCTGTAGGTGGTTTGGGAAAAACAGTGTGTGTCAAATAAAGTTGTATTGAAGTAATGCAGATAGGTTTCCACACTAAATGAGGAACTACAAATATCATACCAGAACTAATTATGGTCCATTGATGACAATCATCAGCGGTTGTGGAAATTAACCACTTAACCACTTCACTTGATTAACAAACCTTTACGGCCGCAGTTGCGCCGAGGGACGGTGCATCCCCATTCCCTGTTGGATTTGCCGGTGTGGGTCTTTTTCGGCGGACACTGGCCTGTATTCCCAACGCCCCACATCCACGTGTGCTGTCAACAATCACAGCTGAGTGGATGTGGGGCAATATAGGGCTGGTCAAAGGGCTTGTTTGCCTGTTTGCTGAGTCCTATGGTTTGTGTTTCCGCGCTTTTGGCTGTAGTTTGTGTTTTGTTAATGAGTTAATAAACGCCAAGCAGTGGCTCGCCCGTTCACCTCATTGAGTTTGTCTCCGCTTGTTCTGCACTCGCCTCACCAAGCGTAGTGACATTTATTTAATTATTTCATGTCTATTTCCAAGTAGAAAAAACAGGCGATTAAAATATAGCCAATGAATTTCCGCATCTAGACATTTGCAATTCAGAATACTGATATCAATAAAACGATGATGAAAGTGTAAATCTTGACATACAGTAGAATGCTCAAACTTCCACAATGCAGAATAGCATTATACTATAGCTAAGGCGTGTAGTCACTTGAGGAACAGTTGGTGTGCCTGTCTCTAACGTGGTGCCTTGTTGTTTTCATGACTCAGCACATTCAAGAGGTAGGCTTAACGGCCCTTGGGCAGAGTTACACCATGCAAAAAGCAGATGATCCATCACGTCCGTTCGGTTTGCCTTGGCAATGACAAAATCAACTTCTGTGTCTGCAACAGAAACATGCGGCGGAAACAGATTAAAATCTGCCCGACATGATGACTTTGAAGGCTGTTCTCGACATAGCCTCTTTCTTTCCCTCAGATGGCATTGAACTTGTTCCACGAGGAGAGTTGTCAGGGTGGCACCTCATTATGGTGGGTTGTGTCACCGTGAAATTGAAGAGTCCGATTAGGCGCGTTTTCGTTGCTCTGCGCTGCGGCCAATTTTGTCATTCGTCCGGGGTGTAATGTAATACATCTCAAACAAATTGTTTGCGTCGCCCCTCGAAATACAAAGTAGCCCCACCAGGGCTTCCCAAATTGCTGGAGAAAATGTTACAGCGGGATCACAAGTTAATTCCCCCGGCTCCAATTTTCTGCTGAAGCGAAAATGAAATTTGAATATGTGTGGCTTGGGCCACCACCATTGGAAGACCGTGATTTGTTTCAATGACAGGGCCTATTATTGAGGGTGTGTATTGATGTAGCAATGCAGTATGCTGATATGTTACCGCCCCACAATCCCGTTGGTCTCCCTGTTATTGGGGTTTCTCATTCATATGAAGTAAGCTGTTGAGACAGGGAGGAAACAGTGGAGAAATCAGAAATGGGAAGATGCATTAATATGGAAATCACTAAATGGCTGTGTGTGTGTGTGTGTGTGTGTGTGTGTGTGTGTGTGTGTGTGTGTGTGCGTGTTTATATCCATGATTGTGTGTATAAATGCATGTGTGTACACCTGTGTCCATAAACTGTTGTTTCCAACATTCAAAATAAATTTGACAAAAAAATGTTTTACCAAGATTCAGTATAGAAATGTGCAGTACTCATGCATCATTTTAGTATATGCATAGATACTTTTATTATTATTTAATTATTGTATGTATGTGTCCTTAAAAATACTGTCCATGCATATACAACAACTTAATCATATGAGAATGTAGGCTATTCACCCATGCTCTACATTGGGCTTAAAGGTGATCTATATTTAAACACAAATGTAGCAGAAAACAACAATTTTCTATAAAAAGATATAGTGATATAGATATAGAGTAATTGCGCCCTGAGCAGAGAATGACTTTGCACTCGCTCTGTGTGTGTTGTAATATGAGCTCATCTGTTCTTTGTTTTCATAGCCGGTGTGTGTGTGTGTGTGTGTGTAACCTACAAAACATTTTTTTGCTTTAGTATGACATCTAGTGGCAGAAAGTCATATAGAGGCACTATGCAAACTACAACATTATTATATGACAATCTCTGGCAATTTTTGAACATACACACTTGAGGTTACAATTACATTTTTGATTGTACAACTGGTTTACAAAAAATATTTGTACTACACTAGGCTAGGCCATAATGATTCATTCATTCAAATGTTATACAGTACAAGTTGCTTGATCATACTATTAGTGATGCAAAGGAGATATGACTGCTGCCCCTCCAGAGAGAGTTTATGTTGATGTTTTTTTTTCTGTGGCGGCCATTTATTACTGACATAGAAAGCAGGGGCCTTAATGAGCCCTAATTAAACATCTGAGACTTGGATATACTGGCAGAGAACATTGCGCTGTGTGACAGACATCTGGTGAAAAAAAAGTCAGTGGGTAGCGGGAGAGCCAGGTGGAGTCTTAACATCCATAACAGAGTTCAGCCAGGTTCCTGACCTTGACTTTAAACCTCTGTCAGTCATCCTTAGCAGGGCAGTATAGAGAGAGAGAGAGAGAGAGAGAGAGAGAGAGAGAGAGAGAGAGAGAGAGAGAGAGAGAGAGAGAGAGAGAACCTGCATATGCCACCTCATATCTGTGTGGTGCCATATGTACTGTAACTATTTAATAGGCATGTATAATGTATTTGCTAAATTGAACTGCTTACATACTGATACTGTTTAGCATAATCCTCCTATGCTAATGACCTGAAGTATTATTCATAACACTATTAATCCATAATGTCTTTAATTAAAATGTCACAGTGACCAATGGAATTACTGTAACCAGAAGACGTACACATCCAGCCAACCTTTATATAAAGGGGATTACAACATACTAGCATCTTTGCACCTACAGTACATTCACATTGTTGCTCAAGGGAGCATCACCGGGACACAGGTCTCTTGTTAGACACACCGGCCGATGGAGGTTTCAAACCTGAGACCTTCTGCTAATGAAATGCCCTATTTTGGTGTGGGGCCACAATGCCAACTATGTGCAATTATAGCCCTCATTATACATTCAGAGATAACATTAACCAATCAAAATCTTGCTTAGCCATGACAATGGTGTGAATCACAATAGAATGTATCCTTTGCCGAAACTATAATCTTTCACCGTAAAATGTATAACAATATTTGTCACAAAATCACCAGTAATGTATATTCCTGTAGTGAAGCAAATGCAATAATATAAATGAGCTACACAGAAAGTATATAAGAAAGCAAATGCACCAGACCGAATTTGCGATGACAAGAATGGAATTCAAACATTTAAATGTATTTGTACATGGGTGGGAGAGACTGCCAAACAAATTATACAGGCAATGCTATGGGTGCAGTATCTGCACACCGAGTCATTGTGAATTCCCAGGCACGGTCAGCAGAGAGCACGCAGACACCCTCAAGGTGTTGATCTGTGTGGTTCAGCAGGGCGTCTGTGGTGCTTAATGTGCGGTATGAACACACTGAAGAGTGCTCCAAATGTACAACCCTTTAAAGTATAGCCTTTGAAGTGTGAGATACAGTTGAAATGTGTGACGCCATACATCTAGGTGCGGTAGACTCCCACCAAGAAGCCAAGGTACCAGAAAGGGTTTGTAGAGGGCCAAAGAGATTAAGGAAATACTGCTGTAAAAAACAGCTACGCATGCTTTTATACCATAACCATCTTTGAATAACTCAGAATACATCATGCTAAGGACAAGTTTCACCTCAATGTGGTCTACAGTTGACGCTGTGTGTGCACGGTATAGGTTACAAACCCTGTGCAATTTGTTCCCCATTGACTTTGTTGTTGCACTTTATTGTTGTTTGTTTTATGTGTTGGACCTTGAATTAACTCCTCCCATAAGCCTACAAGCAATGCTCCAATTGGTGCAAAGTGGGTGGAGTCCTAATCTTCAACATTCTAGAGCATGAATTTGAAATTGTATACCTTTTAAAGATAGGGGTCTTGACCATGGAGGCATATGAGACTAAAGCCTATGTAGACTATAAATGATGCTGAATTTAAAAGTAGTGTCACTGTCAATTAAAGTAGGGGTATTCGTAACTAGTAGTAGCATTTTAGGTACATTTGGGATTGAACAAGGTATAAAGCATCAAATTGATTTCCAAACCTTGCAGCAATGCTATGTAGTCAGAATATATATTTTGATATATATTTTGATGTAATGAGTCCAATGTCGTACAAATTTCAATAATTTTTTTCTTTGATCTCGAATTTCTACAGTGGATCATACTGTACCTACCTGAGTATTTACCTATCCAATTTGTCAATGTTCATATAGACATTTTGATTATTCATAGCTCTGGCATTGTGGGATTAAAGTATGTATTTTACAGTAAGCAATCATTTTTGAGTTATTTTAAAGAAAATGCCTACATTTTCTACAGAAAAACCTTGCCATCAGACAACTTTGGCATCCTGGTCCCATTACTATACGGTAGGCTATATAATCTGGTTTAACATCCTTATTTTTCCCTACTAGCAAAATGTGTCTCTCCCTCTGGGAATTAAAGGCTGAAACAGCACAGAAGACACATGGCAATTGTCTGGTTGGACTGGTGTTTTTCTCTTATGCTGGAGACAAATTAGCCAAGCTTCAGAACGAAGGTTCTGCACAGCAACACGCATCCACCTCAGAGCCTTGATTGTGAGACTATACTTAAAGGCTTTGTCTAGCTTGCAGGAACGGCAGATCACAACTCATTCAACAGTGAAACAAAGTGTCCAGTGTATTTCATCAGTATCTTAACATGTAAACGTCATTCAATCTTCAAGAGCATGGAACACACCATGTAGATTGTGCTGAATGTTCAATGGGTTTGGTCAATACTGACTGAAACTTGGAGTGAAAGAGATCGAGTGAGAGAGAGAGACAGACAGACAGGCTATGGCAGATGAAAAGAAAAGAAAAAGTCAGGAGAAAAAGTGAACGAATATTGGGTGGGACAAGAGAAATAGCACATTAGCACATATGGATTATCTGCCTGCTATTCCCAGGCCCCTGCAGATGTGTCGCTCTGACCGGCTCGCTGGCCAGTACTGGTCATGTCTTAATTAACGAGCCGACATCTGATCAATATGTGAGGAACAATAGAGGGGGAGATGTGAAAGGTGGGACGGCTTGCATGGCTCAAGGTTTTTTGTTTTCCGTTGCAATAACATTAGAGATCGATAGCATGCCAGCCTTGCAACACACTTGGATGACTTTGCACTCAATTGGTAAAATTAAAACCCCCTCTACTCTGCTCTTATATGCTATATGCTACATACAGAAGATTGTTTACATTTGTAGACTGTAGGCTGATTAGCACCGTATAATCTTAGAAATGTTTCAAATGAAACACCGTCGTTAATGTATTTATTGCAAATACATATCGTACCATACTACTTGTATGTTAGACTTTAGTAGGTAAGGAAACAATATGGCTGAAGGTATAACAAAAGTTCAAGAGTTCAAAACATCACTTTAAGGCCACTTCCTGCTACTCCATCTAAGAATATAATTGAGCATTTCTGCGGCATACCTGGATTTGTCCAGGGCCAGATCCCTGACATTACATTCATGAACATATCCCCGGGTACCCTGACACAGCGAATCCAGTTGCGCGTGACTGAGAGTTTATCAGTGTTTGCAGAGTATTCCGGAAAGTCTCAGTCAGGATGGCCATTCTGTGATAAGGCGTTCACATTTAGTTGTAGCCAGAAGGCTGCTGAAGCTGGTAGAAAGCCCAATCAGTCTTTGCCCACCTCGTCTCACTCACCCCCTTTCAAGTGACTTACTGGTCTACCTCTGGACAAAAATCGTATGTTTATTTTCTTTTCTTTCTCACTGCAAACCTTTGGTGGAAAATTGAATTTGATGCCCAAGGGTAGGATGGAAAATTGGGCAAAATAGCCTATTTTCCCCTTGTACCACCTTCTGCTTCTCATTCTAATGAATGGCAAAATAAGATATCTGTGGGAGATGGTGTGTTGTGCTGGGTACTGGGCCTTGCAAATTTTAGAACCCATCAATTCATGTTTACAGCGCCAGTGTAAATATTGGAAAAGCATCTTCTGATGGAGGAACATGTATATCTCTCGGAAAGGCGTGAAGTGGGAATATCACGTGCCAGCACGCTAAAGACTGTTCTGGCTTGTGGATGTGTTCTGCTGGTGATTACAACTGACTTACACAGCTTTTGTAACAAACAGTGAAAGCTGTTTGAAAAAAGAAAAGAAAAAAATTGCCTAGGAATGTTTTATTCAAATGTGAAACCTGTATCTTGTATCTCGGAACATGCAATTTGATGGATAGAAACACCAGCTTTATTAAACTGGAAGCTAAAATGGGAACCACAGTCTGGCAGAACCTATTTTGCATCGTTAATGTGTCCCCAATGGTTATCATTTCATCAACTGCAAATGTTGTTAATTACCAGATTAGTCTCCTACCAATTAGCCAATGTGCTAATAGTTCTAATCCGCTACTGAAGCCAACTGAATTCTAATTTGGGACTAACTGTTTCAATTCACCTGGGGACTATCCGATGGACCATTACCAAGCTAGTTATCTTCACATAAACCAACTGTGTCGACCAACAGAGGTCCCATTTGGACCAGCTGAGGTGGTTTTATGGCCGGCGTGTCATCCATTTGCATGCGTCATGAAATAACAATGTTTCCATTCCATAAAATCTCAGAGCTCCTCTGATGTGCAGGCTATTATACACCGCAAAGCACAGAGCTGTGAGTAACAGCCAAATAAACATGATTTAATATTGAATTGCATAATACACAATAGTGTGAGAATACAAAGTCAACAATACGATTAAGTTATTAGATTGACAAAACAAATGTTTTAACATAAATTATATATACAGTATATAAACAACGGAAACATAAATCATAATTTACTGTACTGTAACTATTAAAAAAACAAATAAAGGTTGTATTCACTAATCTAATTAAACTTAAGATACCAATCCTATCCTAATGGTTATGTTCATTTTCACCTCATTTCCTGAGCCACTCACACTTACCTGCCCTGCACCTTGATGTCGGAGATGGCGTAGAAGTATCGAGACAGGTTGTTCTCGTCCACCATGGTGGCTCCGGTGGCTGGCTTCAGCAGCTTAATCCTCAAGTCGGTGATGGTGAAGAAGTCCCTCAGGTTCTTGGTGGTGTCCAGCTGACCGTACAGGGAGGCCATGTTATGGAGGCGGGGCCCGGCGAACAGGGCGAATCGGTCCTTGATCTCGAAGCGCACCGTCTTGTCGTTCTTCCACACGTAGCCTCTGGAATAGTCCTCCGTGCAGATGATGTCCAGCATGTTACGCTGGGTGAGCTCGTTCACTGTCTTGGGCTCCATGGTGAAGGCATCCAGGCAGTCGGTGGCGTAGAACTGGTACGGGGTCCAGGTGCGCCCGTAGTCCAGCGACTTCTCCAGGACCATCTGTTCCGGGCGGCCCGACTCGAACGTTAGGACGATGTCGTCAGTCAGCTCGATGGTCTTGTTCCAGGAGAGCGTGATGTTCACCTGCAGGGGCTTGGGGTATTTCTTCCACGAGGTGGACTGCCAGAACGTTGTGGGGTTGCGACCCTCAAAGTCGAACATCAGCTCGGGAGGATGGGCTAGCTCCTCAGTGGTAGCATCACATTCATTGTTGCACATGTAAGGATTCTCCTGTGGAAAGACAAAGAACACACAGATACAAGTTCACTATGCAGTGTCGTATTATCTACAGTACCTCTGTATGATGACATGCAATGTTTACGATCATTTGCAGGTTAAATTGAGTATTAATATATTATTAAGTATTGCATGAAATGTATATATAAGGATTAATGCTCTATAAAATAGTGATGAGAGGCACTATAAGCGTGATGGTTCTCAACTGATGGCTTTAGGTTTACTATTGGTTCAATACGGCACTGCATATCTTTAAAGGTCAATGCAACTCTCAAATATTCCTTCTCCGAAAACTTATTTAGGTTTCCATTTCGTTATCACTTACTAGATAGGATTGCGATCACATTCAGGCCAACGCACATCTCATAATCGACACAAGTAGCGTACACGAGAAGCTGCAGAAGACACTGACTCCCCTCATCAACATTACACTGTGGACCCCATATTCTCTTTCACCACCCCTACTGTCTACACTGCCACACAAATTGCCAGCGCAATTGATATTCCTGTGCGGTATGCCAGTCGAGATGGGAGTGGAATCCCGATGAGTGGGACTTATGAAACACGCAAAAGGACATGCATTTTTCATTGGCTAGAGCCCGCCCTGTATACCGCCAGATTTCTGGATGTGTATTTGTGCGTTTAAGTGTCTGTGTGTGTGTGAGACAGGGAGGTAGTTTGAGATACACTATACGACTGACATTCATCTCACCTCTGCTCCAGGGAACAAGGATGCAAAGCAGATCAGCACAGTAATGCTGCCGTGTAATCAGCAATCAGCCGGCCGATACTACACCATCAAATTATCTAAAGACGAAAACCACTCTGTAATCTGTCTATGTCTACCATAGCCTCCATACTGAAGTGGTGCATTTTCTCCTGTTGGGATAATTCCTCGGGAGGACAGATAGTCCTACGCCATTACTCAAAATGTAAAGGAAAAGATTTGTTTTTGCTTTCTGGAGAAAAGTATCTGCAACAAATTCGTACTTGGTGGTTTATCTTGTTCACAGAGTTTTCCCGCCTCTCAGCGAACCCCATGCTACATCTCCCTTCGTCAAGAAGAGATATCGAATGGGTTCATTTCATTCCTGTGGCACCACACACAGAGTGTTTTCCACCAGTGAGCTGTTCTTCAGCTCGGTGGAGATAAAACTATGTGATAAGCTAGAACATGAGATTGTCTGAGATTGAGGGTCACTGAGCCTTGTTGACACCAAGTACTGCTGCATGACCGTGATCCAATTAGAATGCCAGCAAATGGGTGCTGTGCTTGACCAGAGAGAGTGACGGACACAAACTCAGAGAGAGAGAGAGGGAGAGGGAGAGAGAGAGAGAGAGAGAGAGAGAGCTGTTTGTGGCTTCTTTTCATTTGTTGATGTAATCACAGTTCCAAGCCAAAAGAAGAAGAAAACATAAACATATATTAAAGGGATAAGGTTGTGTCATTTCATATTTATTCTTATAGTCAATATACGTATACATGGACATTATTTTCTTCTCCTGGCAAGTATTGTTCCACTGGCCACTGTAATATATTCCATGGAGTAGCTCATCTTAGAAGCCATACTGTATAACTCCGGTGAAGGCTGTTTCAGAAACAACTTAAAGCGACAATGGTGAGCTTTCAGGTAGACCCTAGTGATGGAGATATGGCCCGATCACACCGAGACGCATCGCTAGAAATGCATCGCTAGCAAAACCGCTGTTTTCCTATGGCATACGCTTTATTATGGCGCCGCGCTTCGCGCTTTTTTTTAGATTTTTTTTTTGATGCGCATAAAAGTTTCAAAATGCTCTTGAACTTTTCTACGCAAGGCATAGAGTAGCGCTGTTCCTCAATGTGACAGTTGTGGCCCAGGCATCCGTTCTCTTTGGCACAGGCAGCCCATCTCTGTTTGATAGGGGGTTTAGCAAAGTGCTTTTGGAGCGGCCATGCCTTTAGCGAAGCGTCTCAGTGTAATCGGGGCCTTACTGTATATGGTTGTCCAGGATTTTTATCTATTTTATATTTGAGGTTAAGATAAATCGACAATACTGTCTAGTATTGTTGATTTACCTCAAATATACAAAAGAAAATAATTTTGGTGTTGGGCTTTTCATTTCCTATGTAAAAATGTAATTACACCGGTCTTATAAGTACTGTATCTTGGTCAGTACTCGACCATCTTCACCACACACACACACACGCACGCACACGCACGCACACACACGCACACACACGCACACACACCAGAGAAACCGAAGGACAGAATAGAGACACATGGAGAACATATAGAGACATAGAGAATAAGAGAGTGAGAAGCAGACTGAGAGAAAGGGATGTGGTGTGTGTGTGTGTGTGTGTGTGTGTGTGTGTGTGTGTGTGTGTGTGTGTGTGTGTGTGTGGAGAAGCGGGGAGGGGGGGGGGGGGTAATATACACTATGCAGCCTCCAGCGGTTGGGCCACGGGGAAAAAAAATTTT
>JAODUE010034236.1:0-15188 GCA_027564755.1 Amblyopsis hoosieri
TTAGGGGGCAGCTCTGGGTCCGACGGCCCATGACGTGGTTGGCCCAGAGTTTGTCCCAGCCTTATTTTCATTTTGGCTGGATCTCCATTGCTGGTGCTATTTACTTTGTTAGGTTTGGGGGAGTTATTTTGTTAATCGGTGAACGGGCTAGATGGATTGTTATGGTTAGAGGGTCGGGTTGGTATTAATGGTTGGAATGGTTTGTTGCCCAGCCAGTTAGTTTGTTGATTGGTTGGCAGACCTTTGGTTGGTTGGCCCCTGGGTTGGATGCCTGGTTCCACCAGGTGGCGCTGGGATAGGTTGTTGGATGGTCGGTTGTAGGGTAGGGTAAGGTTCTGCAGCTGGGTTGTGCATGTTGGTTGCACTTCCTGGTGGTGCGTTTTGGCAAGTTGGTCAGTTGGTTGGGTCTGTCCAGGTTGAAGTCCTGGTGGATGGTTTTGGTTGGTTGGCCCTGGGTTTGTGTTCACTAGATTTTAAGGCATTCTCCCTTTTCCCTTTGTGCCCATCCCTTCTTCTTAAAGTGCTCCTTTTTATAGTACATGGCTGCTGCAGAAGAGGTGGGTGTTCTGGGTACATAAGGGCTGGGATATGGTTTTATTGTGTTGTGTGCCTGGTTTTGTTTGTACCACCATGAGGGTAAATGGTGTTTTAGGCTACCAGGTATTAACCTTGTTTTTAAGGGGGGAGATGTCACGGCCCTGCTTGGGTTTTAGCAGGACTATTGTCCTTTTTGGCTGTCAAGAGCCTAATAGGCTGATTAAGGGCACATGGGCATGCCTATTATATGGGTGTGTTCCAGCACATTGTCTGTGTGACTCTCCTGGCACCACTCATTTTGGTTGGTTGGTTTTGGTTTCTTAGTTTGGTTAGCATGCAACATGCACCACATATCTTCAGTACATACACCTACAGACTTTCACACCTCATTCTGGGTTATTCTGTTTGTCAGTTAAGAGATTGGCTTGGTTTGTTTGGTTTACGGCCCAGGAGCCAGGCCGTAACAATGTCAATATCAGGGGTCTGGAAAAGCAGCAGGCAATGTCCACAAAAAACACTTGGCCTAAATTTGAGCATAAGCTCTATTTCATGGAGGTCACGAAGCCCAAGACATCATAAGACATGATCCCATCTCATCTCTGAGCATACCATTGGTCAAAGTTGTTCAGGGTGTCTTGTTTAAATGGCCTCAGCCTATCAAATTTCAGCATTTCCTCTGTGAGCATTTTTGCAACCAACCATAGCTGGTTGCAGTACAGGAGGCTATAGTGACTATAGTGTTCCTGGTTGAAATACAGCTCAGGTAGGGTTTGATGCATTGTGCTGCTATTTAGCATAAGATAATCTGTTAAAGTGCCATCTGGTCTAAACAATATTCCTTTGCAAACGTGACCCCAGCAGCAGCCTTTACTTGTTGAACCACCAGCCTCCTTTGTCCTCCTGGGCACAATTGCCTGTGTAGTTATCGTTGTCACGGTCATAGGTGCTGAACTTCACTCCCTGGTGACTGGCCCACACGGACACGTCCACCTCATAGTTACCAGACAGGGCGTCTCCAGCTGTGCCGGTATAGGCACCAAACGCAAGTTGGTATTTATCCTGTACAGAGGTAGACGGAGCACATTGGCATACAGTACATATTTAGTGTCACTTGTTTAGAAACGCTGCTAATCGAGTTAAAGGTAGAGTCAGTCATTCTTGACGGTTGCATTCTTGCTAACTTTGAGCTCAAATCAAAACAGTATCGCCCCGTGGTCCCCCGTGGAGCCGCCTCACACATCGAAATGCATTGTGAAGCAAATTGTAGTGTTACGGCTTTGTTGATACGAGCGGTACAGAGCCAGGGCTGTGTACTAAAAGTCAGATTCTCTTTTCAACACGCACAGAGAATGGTACAGTAAGATAGCGAAATGCGAGGAGATATAAAAGTATATTATCTTACATTTAGCTTGCAATAGCTGACTGTACCTTTAATTGGTGTCAGCCTCGTGTCTACTGTTTGTTAGCTTGCTACAGTTACAGAACCTACACTGTAGTTTGTAGAACCTATTAAATTTTAAGAGTCCCACTCCACACTACACCTTTTCGTGAGCTACTTTGAAGTCCCGGTACTCCGCATAGCGTTGGTTTCCCTCAAAGTCCTTCAGGTTAATCCTTAGTGAGTAATTCCCTGTAGCAAACAAGCAAGTTCTTTCATTTAAAATATCTATAACCCACATAATAGAGAGCGTTGTATTTTTAAGTGTTGTATTTTTGGACACACATTGCCATAACATTTAACATTTTAGCATTTTCAGCTTTGGTGGAGCATATTTCTGCATTTGTAGGCCTCCCATAGTACATTCGCATCAATCGTCAAAATAAGGTCTGTGTGTAACATATAAAAAATATTGTCAATGCCTTAGAATTTTATAAATTGATGCAATTCTGTTATAGGATATTTTACTATGCTCCCAACATGAAAACATTGACAGGTGTGTCAAATATCATCAGATTAAATGTATTTATTGCAAAGAAACGTATATAAAGAACAGAAAAATGGGGCTTGTAATGATTTATGAAATAATCCTCTATTTTATCTTATATAGCTACCTTGTGCAGTAAGGTAGTGTAGGTTGTCATTTCCTAGCCAAAATTCTCCTTTTAAGTCTCCAAAACCAACCTTATAATCATTCCACGACCTGGTTGATAAACAAAGACAGATCGTTTTTCATTCTGCATTAAATTATGGAAAATAACATCTTGGAAAAAAGGCGATCTTTTTGATAATTTCTATTACTGGTTTTATTATATGTTCAAAGATAATCATCAGGTGAATTCATACACATATATGATGCTTGTGGAACAGTTTGTGCATGTAGAAGATCCCATATTCCACCTTTATGTATATAAACAAACCTATTAAACATCTCTGTACCATCTAGACGTCTTTGTATGGCTGTCCAGCCACCGCCTTCACTCATATCACAGTAGACTCTGACCACACCAGGGCTGCCCTGAAGTCTGATACCGTAGAAACCACTAGAATTGTAGCCAGCTCTGAAAATCTGTGAACAGTCTAATACACACATTTGCATTGAGGAAAGGTCTGACAATATCAACTATAAATATACAAAAGGGACAGGATGGTTGGGCTTCCAGCCGGAAGGTTGTGGGTTCGAACCCCGGTGTTGACCTACCTGTAAGCATCCTTGAGCAAGACACCTAACCCTAACTGCTCCCGGTGGTTGGTTGCACCTTGCATGGCAGCGATCACCATCGGCGTATGAATGTGTGTGTGACTGGGTGAATGTCAGGCAAAATACTGTAAAGCGCTTCGGATAAATGCGCCCATTTACCATTTACATAACATCCGTGTAAACTATATAAATCAAGACAACATTTTCAGGCATATACAATACTTTATATATTTACTTTTATCAACAAATATGTTAACATATTAAAAGAATCATGATGCGTTTTTCCGTTTCATGGGTATGTGACACAGATGTTTCATGGAACGGTATGTTACGGGTATCCCTAGATTCACTAACCTTTGTAATCTGTGTCAATAACGTCTGGTCTCGGTTTGGTCTCCTGTGGTTGGATCTGCTGCTTTAACCTATGTATTAGGAGCTCTTGCTTCAGAACCTTGCTTTTCAGCATCATCTCCTGCTCTCTCAGACCAGCCATCTCCTCAGCACAACTATGTGATGCCTAAACAAGTATGTACACAAGTGCAAACGCAGGAAAACACAGTCTTTAGTAAATGTATTGATAAACAGAAGCATTCAAGCTAATCAACCTGCAGGTTTGAAGCATTACACATTACACAATACTTCCACTCACTATACATATTTGCTAAAATAGTTAAATTAATTAATTACTTTATTTATTTTATACAAGGTTTTGTGGCACATGCTGTACACCTAACTTCTTCTAGACAACCGAAAATTATTTTATTTGTTAGTGAATATAATCCATAACATAATAATAATAATAATAATAATAATAATATTGCATAACAACCTCTCATAGGGCCTCGATTAAAGGCATTCTTGCTTACTTTGAGTTCAAATAAAAACGCTATTGCTTCGCCGCCTCACATATATAAACGCATTGTGAAGTAAAGCGTAGTACTGTGGCTTTGTTGATGTGAGTGGTGTTCGCCACTTTGTTTATGTTCCTATTTACAGAGCCAGGGCTGTGTAGAAGTATCTGATCGTGTTTTCAACACGCACAGAGAACGGTAAGCTAGCGAAATGCAAGATATTTGTTGACTTTGACATAAAGTGTATTAGCTTAGCATTTAACTTGCAATAGCTGACTTTACCTTTAACATAGACATCGTATTTACACAGCATATTTTATTTTCAATGAAACAATCCGATGTGCCTGTTATGATTAGGCACAGCAGGGTGAAATGTACTGGTCTAATAGACAGTGTGCAGCTGCCTTCTATAAAACACAGGCTTTGGCTCACCTGGCCTCCATCTTGTTCAGCTAATGCTTGATGACATTACATGAGTGAATCATTATTTATTAAAGCTGTATAGATCACTGAGCATTTTGGTCAAATAATTAGTAGACCATTAACTTTTTTACCAATTTCTTATTAGAAATTGCATACATTTCCTCAGCGGTGGCCAAGCAAAATATAGCCCTTAGTAGAGGCTGGTATGATGTGAATATTTGTACTTTGTACTGTATTAACGTACTGTAGCAGTGATGCAAAGTGATACAAAGTATTTAAATAACTACAAAGGGCATTTTAAGTTATTATTTCGCCATTGTTAGCATACTGTATTGGCGTTTGCTATTGTAAAGCTTTTTTGTGATGGCTTTAATGAGCATTTATAACACCTTCAAAATGAAGCGCTGAAAATTATAAGATAGATAAATTCCAATAAATGAACTAAAGAAAAACAAACATGACAGGTGAAGTTGAAATTGGCAGCCATTGTGAAAGTGGTCTAATTCAAGTACAAGTCCAGTACATGCAAATCAAAATGTTTTCTCAATTATCTTCGCATACTATAGGCCAGAAATGCAAAGTCATACTTACTCCAAAAGCATGAAAGCTGGTGAAAACAGAAGTTATCAGTCCAGTAATAAGAATAATATTGTGTCCCATTTTTGCTCTTCTCATAGTCAAAAACTCTTCAAATAAAGAGAGCAGCTTTGATCTGTTTTTTTTCTTCTTTCAGCACATTAAATACTAAATATTCTGGAGCATAACAAATCTTTTTCCGAAAAGAGGAATATTGACTATAGTGATAAAATCCCAACAATGTGGGGAGTTACCTTTACGGTAGAGTAGACACACATGCTAAGACTCTCTGGAAAACTATTCATATGTGTTGCATTACGTGGAACAGAGCACAGAATGTACCAAGGATACCAAAACAGCTCATGTTTTATATCAATACTTTTTTTTTTATTTGGGCTGTCTGAGCTCATTGTCTGCAAGGTGAAGCATCTCTGGAACATCTGGAGATTTAAACTGATTGCTCTATCTTTATTTACTGTATGTGTGTGTTTTTTTCCCTTGTTTCCCAATATCTCGTTTATTTGCTGTCCATTCTGGTGCTCCTTTTGCCAGCCAGCAGTGTTATCTTTGCCTCAAAACAGTTTATATCATTAATTATTATTATTATTAATAATAATAATAATAATAATAATAATAATTAAAAAATATATTTTTGACGCCTTTCTCAACACTCAAGGACATCTTACATAGTAAATACATAGATATAAAACGATTAAGACAATTAATTAACAATTAATAGAGAAGTTAAGGTCTTGGGGGAGGGGGGAAATATAACATGTAATATAAAATAAAACATGTAAATTCAATACTTTTACATTAGTTGTAACCATGCACCCTCACTCTCACACTTCATTTTTCAAATGAATGTCGCACATATACATTTTATTATTTATAAAAGATGAACAGTAAATATTTATTTATTTATTTACATGAACAAATATTCAAGATTGGAGGACGTACATTACATACAGTACCAGATACACCATTCACATGTTATTTTAAGCAAAAGCACTGCAATTTTCATCTCTATACACTACAATATAGTATATTAGGTTAGTTATGTGGTTGTTGATTGAAATATCAAATTCATTCACAGTGGAAAGATAGTTCTACTGTTATTACATAAAGTTCAGATTAATAATATCTTGTAAAATAATACTGCAGTATTATAGTACAGTTATTCAGTCAGTTGTCCAACTGCTTTACAGTACACTGTGTAACACTCCATTGTTACAGTATTTTGCTTTGCTGGATTCTCTTCTGATCAATGATCCTATATGCACGCACGCACACCGCACAAATATAAAGAAACATTTAGTAATTTATTGTGCACATTGGTTCAGTTTGGAAACCTTCTTGCACAAAATGTATACAATTGTATTTATGTACCGTAAAACTTCAGATAAAAGTCGTGTCTCAAATAGATGTTTCTTTTACTGGCCTGGGGTGGCTACATGTTTTGACAAATAAAAGCAGGTCTCAAATAGATGTTTCTTTTACTGGCCTGGGGTGGCTACATGTTTTGACAAATAAAAGCAGGTCTCAAATAGAAGCCTGGTCCGTTTTTTTCAATATAGGTTCTTTGGATGTAGCCTATAACCCTTTTGCCCACCTGGTCGTCTGCTTGAGCTAGTTCTAAGCTGCATGGATCACACATACTGTACATTTGAATGGTTAAAGCTTTGTCAATATAGTGTGCGGAGAGTGGTGCAGATGAGTAAGAAGGCAGCAATAAAAAGAACAGTGGTGATGTTGTTGGGTAGGCTATGCTTATTTCCTGGCTATAATATAATTGTTCATGCTAGTTTAACTTTTCACCCCTTTTACTTTACTCTAGGCTGTATGTGAAGAGCTTGTATTCTTTTAAAGAGTTTGTTTCAGCTGAAGTCTGATTCAATTTGGATTTCTACATACAACACTTGAAAATAAGCATTAGTAATGAAAAATCAAAAAGAAAAACAAAACATATTTCAGGTATTTGATTTTGAGGTAATGATGGTATTATGAGGTGATTTAAATGTTCTTATCTATATACAGTATAGATATTAAATACGATATACCAGGAGTTTTACATTCCTGTGTCTCTGCGCTTAGTGTGATGTACAAAAGCCATTGTACCAGGTATCTGGGGAAGGCATACGCTATGAGAGACAGACTGTCTGTGCCGAACATTGACAGGCTTGTTGCTCACAGACTCTGCGCAGATGTTTTACTAGCAGTGCCAGAAATGAACAATCACTTGTTATTTAGTGAACAATGCTGTCTGTAAAGTAAACAAGGCATTAAAGACAAGCTATTTGGTATTATACACATACAAATAATATTCATACTAGTTTAAATATTTAATTTGATTATGCAGTATTTACCATATTTTTTAAAAGGGTTTTGTGTGAAAGTAATTAAACACCTGTCCCAAATAGTCTAATGACTGATGCAAATAGAAGCCTGGGCTATTAATTGTAGTTTTACGGTATATCACATTCAGTCAATATTGTTTTAAGACAAACTTAGACAAACTTAACACTTAACATATCATCCTCAATCTCACCTTAAGGTCCAGGTCAGACTTTCTTTGGTTGGACACAGTCTCTCTTCTGCGGGTTGCAGCTGAATCACAACTCCCTACACAGAGAGCACAACAACATATAAGCATTGCTGCAGCTACTATTTTTCCCAATAATACTAGTATAGTAACCTTACTGCTATTGTTTCTCAGTGTCTGCTCTTGCTTTGAGAACTCGGGATCATCTGGTTGCACATCATCAAACTTCTTGTAATAATACTGTTGATCTGGCGGTCCAAATCTCTGTAAAACACACGCACACACACACACACACAATCAGACGTCTTCCAGTTGTACTGCTGCTACTGGTGTAATACTTAATACACACATGCAGTACCTTGTCAGGCCACATGAAGCTGATAAAGAGGATGGCAGGAAGTCCGACAGCGAAGACGTAGATACCCCACAGCCATGGACGTTCGTGGGCGGCCACTAGGAGGTGCTCTATAAAACCTGTCTGGATAATACATAAATGGAGAGCGATTTGTCACATTTAGATATATTACATGCAAAGAAAAATGTATGCTGCATTTATTTAAAAACAATAATATAAGGAAAATGTCACTTACTGGTTCTGCAGCAGATGCTGGTGACACATTAGCTAGCGCCAAGCACAACAACAGACACACACCCCCCATCTCAGAAGCACACACCTGTCTGGGTCACACGCAAACACACCAACGCTCAGTGTGACCAACTGTTATTTCTAACTCGCACAACTTGCACTGAGGACTGAGTAGAGGACACAGGGTTTAAACTCTAATTTTGTTTTCCTCACAAGCGATACAACTGAATAATCCAAGGCAAGAAAGAATGACTACAATTGATTGAAAGAAAAACAGAAAGCAGAAGGCAAGGCAGAGGAAGATAGAATGTGTTACCTTACTAACAGCATTGTGTTCTTCGTTCTTCGGTTTAAGCTACTGTTACACTGCAGACAATCACTTCCTTGAAGTTGTAAGTCATGTTGGACTTTGGTCTAGACTCTAACATCACTGTGATCACAACAAGGCTTGCAGTTGGGTGTTAAAGTGACTGCAGTGTAACTCTTGTACCCACATGTTCTAAATAATTGTATTTATTGTTAACCAGTGTTGAGTATCTACATAATAGTGTAATTACACGTTTAATGTAATGAACAGTTTGGTATGTCTAACTAATTACATGTTTAATTAATGTAATGAAGAGTTCAGTATCTCTAACTTGATGTTAGTTGGACTACATTGAAATCTTTAATGTTTTCAGTAATATTTATTGCCTATTTAGCGCTATAACTATCACGACTACAGCACCTACTATATTTAAACTTGAACTTTATTTTAATAAATAAATTACCAACTACCTGTCCTGTTTGAATAAGAGCAAACATATATGGCAAACATGTGTAAGAAACAACTTTTAATAAGGCATTAAGCATTTTCATTGAACTCCCATTTTCACAATTATGTATTATTAAAAATGTAAGGTTTAGACTTTTTTAACACATTAACACGATGATGACTTTGATGACTTGCTTCTGTGTGGATCTGGGTTAATGTTCAAATGAGACCTGTTAAAAAAAATAAGCCCAATATTAAAACACGATTCCTCCACATATTAATTCCATATCGGAAAGAGCCATAACTTTCTGTAAAAAAACAAAAAAAAAAACATGATTATAAAGTTTTATTCTCTATTTAAATTAAGTAAGTAGCAGGTTATGGATCAGACATCCATAACCTGGCAGAGCTTTCGGTGGATCGAGCCCATGACCTTTTGGTTTGAAGCCAACCACCCTGTTCACTATCCGGCCCAAACACACATTTTCTATAAAAGAGTCAACAGTATTTCTCAGAGCTATAAAATACAATCCGATAATGCTATGAGCTTTTTCCATTGCAACCACTGTTGCATATCAGAGTTGAATGTTGATTTCACTGCGCTTGCCGTCGCCCCCTGGGGTGCTTTCGTTGCCATCGGCGTCTGACAGGAAGCCACTGCCTGTTGTTGCCATAGCGCTGTGTTCCAGGGTTGTGAGCCGCTGTTTCAATCGTAGCTGTGAAGAGTTAAATTCGCTCTGTAGACGAGCCAAACTGGTCTACAGGCAGATATATAGAAATATGTTAAGAAGTACAAAAGATATCTTAGTGATGTTCCTGTTTGTTAATTACCAAGAAATAAATCCACTTAGTACTTATCATACCCGTAAGTAACCTATAATTACATTTAGTACAATGATTTTGAAATCATTGTACTAATTATTTGTAAAATGTTGGTAGAACACCCAGTAATTACCACTAATTTCTATAATCATACCCTTTACTTATGCTTTACTTATTTTTAGTTACACCTTACTTACCCAGTACTTATCCCGAAAGTGTTGCCGATATTATTAGAGCCTACTTATACATAGTTAATATATAGTCATTAAATGTAAGATAGCAGCCCTTTAATGTTAACTGTTTACTGAATGAGCTAGCAACATGGAAACAGACAATTATTTGAATGTGAAAGAAAGAAATGTAATAGTTGACCATTAGCTGTCTCTGTTTTTATTGTTGTTGTTTACCTGGAGACGATCTAGACTTGATTCGAGCCTGTCCACCTTCTCATCAAGCTCCTCCCCTGCGGACATGTTTACTTCCTCCAGGAGACCCTCTTTGCGCAGGATGTCCCGACCCCTCTGTTCCAGCTGTGCTCTGGCGTGGGGGAACTCCTGCAGCGCCTCCATTAGGTCATTCTTGGAAAGGCAGAACAGGTCCGAGTATCCAAGGCTGCGGATGTTGGCCGTGCGCCGGTTCCCCATCTTGCTGCCGCTGATGTTCAGAATGCTGATCTCTCCGAAGCAACTGCCCGCGGTCAGCACCGCTAGTTGGGTGGCTCCGTCCTCTCCCACCACGGCCAGGTGGCCATCTTTAATTATGTACATTTCTTTGCCCACATCACCCTGGAAACAACAAGGGGAAGGTGAAGGTTTCTCCCATACTAAAGACCTATAGCTAATTCACCTATAATAATGAAACTCAATGAATGACGGAAATGTTGTGAATTAGAAGCTATTTCAGTGGCAATGATGTTATAGTAATAATAAAAGATCATACCTTTCTACAGATGTAATCTCCTGGACTGAAGACTTGTGGTCGAAGCTTCAACACTAACTCTACCAACAGTCCTGCTTCGCAGTCCTGAAATATACGCACCTGCACACAATTACATATGACATTTGTAAAAACACAGGTAATAATTAAAGTGACTGGCACTGGACAAGATAATAAGTTTCTGGCAGGAGTCTGACTAATTTGAATTTTAAAATGATACCATGAGTTTGAAAACTAGAAGAAAAAATGGTTCCCTGCATTGTCTTAGGAACATATCTTTTATAAAAGTTGTATCAAAAGGATGTACTTTATTTAAAGTGTGATTCAAGTACATTACTTCGGTAGTTAAGGGTTTCAGTAATAGTTTTTTCCCTTAACATTGTGTTTAAGTAGATGCATGTCAAATGGGTAACATCTAGGGGGTCATTAAATGTTCTATAACAGGGGTTCCTAAAAGTTTTTGTGCCCAGACCCACCTAGAGAAGACTAATATATTAGAGATCCACCAAACACCAAATACTGGTAATGTATTTTTTTTAAAACCTATCCATTTGAGCTAATTTAAATTACTCACGACCAATGAGTGGAACAACACGACTAAAGTGCGGAAGCCTTTCATTGATGTTCTTCATTCATTCAATGGCCGCTTGTAATTTTCACGACACACACATTCACTCCCACTCAGTGACACACCTGTGGGTCCCGACCCACAGTTTGAAAACCGCTGCTCTATATGATATTTTAAACTTTAATATAGCAGAAAAACACTATTTTCTATGTAAATATATAGCGGGATAATTGAGTCCTGAGCAGACAATGAAATCACACTGTGTGTTGTAATCGAGATCTTCTGTCTTTTGTTATCATAGCTGGGCCGGCCGCCCGTGCATGTTAGTGCGTGTGTGTGTTTGTGTGTGTGTGTGTGTGTGTGTGTGTGGCCCACAAAGCATTTGTTTTGGTCTGAGATGCTAGTGTTCTAGAATGACATCTAGTTGTTGCAGAAAGCCATATAGCCACATTAGCAGTCATATTTAAAGGGCAAATAACTAAACTTGACTTGATTATAAACAGTACCTTTTTCAATGTTTCCAGGTGTACATTGATAGCAATCTCTGCTCTTAGTTTATTGGGCAGACTCTTCAACACTTCTTGTTCATCTACCATCTTCTGATTGGTCCAGAGATAGTCGAACCAGCGAATTACGCGATGCTCCAGCTCTTTACTGATGTGCCTGAAGTGCATGTAGTGTTTGAGTGCGTCTACCCGGCTCTGAAAGGCTGCTCTGGTTGCGTTCATATTGGAGATCATGGCGCCCACATTCCCCACAATAGAGGCAAAAATCAGAACACCAATCTATGGAAGAGACATCATGAGTATGTTATTGTAAATGTCAAAGGTATCAATGAGCTTCATGTGACACTCCTTGATGTTCCCACACCTGGCTCTACTGTACATCTAAAGTCAACGTTCAAGCGCATTAGTTTGTGTTTGTTCTGTTTGGTGCCATAGTGGGTATTGGTACAAAAGATGTACAGATCAGTATTGCAATTCGTAACCTATTTTGTTAAACAAAAACATTTTCTCGACTGAAATTTGGCAATAGGCTCAACTGCAGTTAATATCAGACCTTGTTTAAAATAGGTTCACCTTATTTCAACATACCAGAAAGTCAAAGACCAAAAAGAGGTACTCTTCATCTCTTACGGGAGGGGGTGTTTCTCCAATGGTAGTCAGTGTCAGAGTGGACCAGTACAGGCAGTATATGTAACTTCTGGTCAGGGAGCCAAACTCTGGGTCTGAAGAGTTTGGATAAACCCAGGTATCAGATCCAAGCCCAAGAACCTTGGAGAAGCTGTAATAGCCACAGGCGTTCCAGTGGATGATCACTAAAATGTACAGAACCAGCTTACAGATTCGGAAGGCGTTGGGGTAACTTGTGCGCGTTTCCGTGCGCTCGAATAATTCAAACAGACGTGGTAGGCGGAGCAGTCGGTTGAAGCGAAGCAGAGGGGTGTAGGTGTTCCCCACCGCGAGATAGAACAGATCTGTGGGCAGGATGGAGCCGATGTCCAGTCTACACTGGAGGGTGCGGAGGTAGGTTTCTCTCAGACGACGCACGTCTTTCACCATCAAGCCCTGATCCAGGAAACCTCAGTATTCAAAAACAAGGATGAATCTTAGATTAAGGTGGAAGAGCAAAATCAAGACATCTCACTATAAAATCTCCTTGATTGCAATATAGAACCCATATAAACCCCACATGTCTTCCCTATCCCACTGTTTTTTGAAACTGTGAAGGAAAATTGACTTTGCTATGGGGGAAAGATAACACACAGTGTCAGCCTAACGAATCAGGTGGGAGAAGAGTAGATGGCAATGCAAGCTATTTAGTAGGTGTTGCAAATTTAAAAAAAGGGTTTTGTAATGCTGATTTCAGCCACCTGCATGGCTGAGTGTACCTTCAACGACCTTTAACCGATATGAACTCTGCATTATGTGACTAGCTTCTAATATATAGAGCATCACTATCATATTAACAGTGTTGTAGTATTACCTGTGCGAAGGCGAACAGCCATATCGAGAATGTATACTGAATCACAGAGATAGTCTAAAACCAACCACACCAACACAATTCTGGTCTGTAGTTCATCAAAACAGGCCCTATAGAGATACAGAGTATTACAGAAAACACTATTGGGGTGGGTTCATTTACTTATAACAGAATACGTCAAATACATTCATAGCTTTTCTAATATAATTAACCCACAAACATAAAACAACTTTATTGTTCCCTCCTTAACTTCATCTTTCATTGATAATAATGTGTCCATATTAGTGGCAGTTGACCTGACAACCAGTAGACTCCAGTTATAGAGAACAGCGGCACCAATCACAATAAGCCAGTGGTAGTACGCATTATCAGAAGGGGACAGCACCGTGACGCCGAAACAGTTCTTCCTTTTCTTCCTCTTCTTCCTGAGAAAAGGGGAAGAAACTCTAAAAAAGAGCGCTAAGGGAAAGACGTAATTCAACGATGTCAGTCAAAGACCGGCGAGTTTTTTTTTTTTTTCCTTCCTCTTACGTGTTCCTGACGCGTCTGCCATCCATATCTGTGTCAGAGTCTGTGTGGGTGTGGCTAAATCTGCTGGGCGGAGCCTGAAGGTCCATAGGGGCGGGGCCTCTGAATCGTTCGAGGAAGGAGTCTGGTCGCTCCACCTCTTCAGCCAGACTCTTATGGGCCCATTCCCTCAGAGTCATCACCATGCCAACTATCCTGATGGACGCACAGGAAATGAAGCCAGTGTTAGCTGCATAACGCAGCCTAGCCTTTTTAAAGATGTCATATTCATTTATATTTTTTACCTATATATAGCATCAGAAAACAGAATAGCTTGTCCTTAATTAAAAAACAAATGTTACTATGCAGAACAATTTTTTTTTTATTGACATACCTGGAGAGAGCACCTCGTCCATGAAAGGAATTCTGGGAGTTACGCTCCCTCCTATCAATGGCTGCCATTCTCTGTAGTTCCGAACATGTGTCATCACATATGGACTGACCTCTACACAGAAACAAACAGCCACACTGATTAAACTTATATACTCCTTGATTGGGTTATAATGTCCCAATAAAGAATTAAAAAAGATACTTTGAGTGTGGCTTTGGACAAAAACAAAATCTCCATTGAATAAAAAAAATGTTGCTGAAAAGTGGAACATTGTCATTGAAAACGTGTGCTGAATTAACTGTGGGGACGGAAAATATTTGTAAATTATTTTTATGATTTATTTTCTTTGTTTCATCCTGTCAGCCCTTTTTAGTGTGGGTCATTTTTACGCTGCATGTTGATGTCAGTACATTTCAATATCAAGATTTGAGAGGCTGTCCACATGAAAAGGGAGAGGTTTGGCCTTGTGTCCACACTACATCGGGTGTATAGTTGAGCTTTTTAGAGCCAATGCCAAAAATAAAAGTCTCTGATTGAGCTTCAGAGCACCACATTTCGAGCCAAACAGTATAGAGCAGAGGTCTTCAACCTTTTTCTGGCTGACAGAAACACGGCACAGGGACGCCCATCACATATTATATACAATTATTAAGTTGCCGGGCCAACAGTAATGTGTAGGGCATGGTGCCATGTTTAAAAGTAGACCACTAAGCCATTAAAATAATAATTAGTGATGGAGTTTCATATTCATAGCACTGGTTGTATTTATGTTAATGTTTATTTCCTGACATTTAGATTTTTAGAAGAAAATAAGTTTGGGATCAAATAATGTGGAGGACCCCCTGCAGTACCTCTGAGGACCCCCTGTTGAAGTCTTCTATTAGAGGTTAGAGAAGAGTGGTTTTGGAGGGAGCCACAAGCTATACGTATAGTTATGAAACCCTCAACACTGTGTGTGTGTGTGTGTGTGTGTGTGTGTTACCTGCTGTGTACGCTTGTGTTACCTGCTGTGTACGCTTGTGTTACCTGCTGTGTACGCTTGTGTTACCTGCTGTGTACGCTTGTGTTACCTG
>JAODUE010034257.1:0-20772 GCA_027564755.1 Amblyopsis hoosieri
TATATACAGTGTTTTATAGAATTGATACAATATTGCGCAACATGATATTACGATAATCAGATGTATCCAGACACCCTTAGCCATAGCCAGCGCTGTGCACTCACAATGCGTTGTCGACCTGCATTCGTGTCTATGTGCGTGCTACTCACATCGACCTCGGGACAGAAGCTGGCATTGGGTCCATACTGGAGCTGGCACTGGTGCTTCGGGGTGTAGCGGACACCCAGGTGGGCCAACGGCGTTATGAGGTCCCTCTTGGAGGGTCGGTCATCCAGACAGGACCCCCAACCACGACTGGGACAGAAGGCACAGGCCTCAAGGTTTGGCAGAGAACGAGAATGAGACAGAGCTGACAACTAGAAAGCCTAATAAGGAAGAATAACAGGACAACAGCTCAAAGGGGAGGAGCAGGTTAACGGGGTGCCGGTTGCTTCCATGTGAAATGTGGGCCTGTGCAGCCCTTTGAGACTATAATGTGATTAATAAGGGTTATATATAAATAAAACTGACTTGACTCAACAGAGGCAATCGGCGAGCTAAGCATGTGAGAAAAATTGATACAGGTGGGAACTTATTTCCCAACAACATTGTAAACATGCATGTATACCCTCAATAGCCTCTTGTTTTTCTGGTTTACCTTTGACCTTCATGAATGTCCTTAGCTGTTGGCACACACAGTGGCCATCGTGTTAAATTACGGAACCATTTATATCCAGTTCACTCTAAACCAGGTGGTGTGTTCAGCTGTGACAAGGGAGGCCATTGTAGTGTTAGATTAAACCCATCTGATGTTACCGTTGAACAGCAGGGGTGGAACAAGGAACACACATTTCACACTGCCTCCACTATGCTGTAGTGTGTGGGGTTCCTGGGTGCTATAATGTAATAGATGAGTCCACATTTAAGTCCACCTTTAAAGGTGACTTACGAGATTAAGAGATAAGAGAATATTTCCTCATGGGCCGCTAGCTGCTCATTCTGTCTGCACTAATAATCTGGTGTTGCCATGCAGCCCTGGCTCTGTAAATGGTAAAACAAACAAAGTGGTGCAGACCGCACCACACTGCTCCAGACTAAGCAATGCGTATGCAATTTTGGGGGCGGAGCTTCTGAGGGAGCAGCCTATGACATTAAAAGGGATAGATGCTTTTGTTTTGATGAGGTGATCGAAACAGTTGTAGCAACACCGATTGGCTAAATGCTGTCCAGTAGTTTCAAAAGGAACCAGAGGTCTACGCCAAGTACACTTCTCAATGGAGCGTTGCCAGGCCTTATTCACAAAGTGAATTTTAGCCCGGGAAGTTTGAGCCTTACTCGAGGAAACGGGTGATGTATTCCTTGGAGCAGGGCGACCAAGTGAGAGGGGAGCTGTCGTACATCAGCTGCCTGGACATGACGAAGGGATGTTTGCCTTTCAGCTCGCAGTCATTGCCCTGGCCGTCGTGGTGGATGCCAAAGCTGTATTAATCATAATATTATGAATAATCATAATCTATATATACAGTCTATGGTGACGTCACAGAGGCAACGACAACACACGTGCTCCCTGCGGCTACACACACACACACCTGTGGCCTATCTCGTGGGCAACGGTGAACGCCACGGGTAGGCCCGAGTCCTCGTTGATGTTGCAGCTGCGGTGCGGCTGGCACAGCCCAGACAGGTGGGACAGGCCCAGGGTCTCACAGGGCTGGTCCATGCCGGCACAGATGTCCCTCCTGCGGAAGGAACACAGGGCTGTGGCCATGTTGTATCCACACTTGCTACGTGTGTGTGTGTGTGTGTGTGTGTGTGCCTTGCCTGGTCACCAACACAGCCAGGTCATGGTGGGCTGGGTGCATGTCACTGTGTGGGTTCAGGTTCTTCTGCCAGGCACAGAAGCTGCTCAGCGTCGTGTCCGCATGGTGCACTATCTTCAGCCCTTTCTGCAACCAACCAATCAGATCAGCACATACCGCATCCGATGATATGTGACACACAACTCACTGTGACCAGACCAGAGGTGCGCTCAGAATTGGCGAGCATAGCAAACGTTTGTTAACGGAAAACTGTTTGAACGAACGAATATGTTCGCAAACATATTTAAACAGTTTTCCGCTTGCTTTAAGTTTGCCGCAAAGGTTTGCAAGCGGTGTGATGAGGTAGTTCTCGGCAAACACGCATTGATGCTGTACAAAGGGTGACAGTTTAAATATAATATTTTTGAAATGTTGACACATTGTTGACGCAAACACATTCGCCACAAACGTTCGCCAATTCTGAACGCACCTCTTGAGAAGCACTTTTGTCCTGTGTCGATGGCTGCTCGTCTATTGCTAGAGGTGTTGGAGCAACCAGTCTGGTCTTTCCTGTTAGTTGCTTAGTTTGGTTTCATTTTCTTATACCTGTACATGTTCACACACCCACACACTACACACATTGGTAACCATCATGGTTTTCAACAGGGGCTATCTTCTAACCAAAAATCATATACTTTAAAGAAATAGTCATCCTTATTTCACTATATGCACATATTATTATGCTAGATAAAAATATGATTGAAAACTTTTCAAAAATGTAATCTCTAATTAGGTGTGCAGGGGGCTTATTCTACACCAAAGCAACCTTATTCTAACAGTTGTTTTAACTAGGGATGGCACCGATACGATACTGAGTTTGAAATTGGTCCGATGCTAAAATAGCTGGATCGGTATCGGTGACAACTGGACAGTTGTAACCGATCTATGGGGCTGATCCAATTAAATGAAATTACATGTGTAGGTCTACTGTCTAACATCAGCCATGTCTAACCATTATCCAGTCATTTACTTTGCAACTTAACTTACACCAAATTACTCAAAGTAATGCATACATCACTGACAACGTTGTAATATCCTTATATTCCTTATATTAATATATAGCCCTTATTACATTATGTGTTACAGAGTTAGGAAAGCAATGTTCAAGCCTGATGGTTCCTTACACAAAACATGATTCCCAGTCTCTTCCTCAGTCACAGTGAGGAATACAGCTTAATTTAACACTGGAATCGGATCGGTACTCTGGATCGACTAATACCCAGTGTGCAGGCATCTGTATTGGTATCGGGACTGAAAAAAATTGATCGTGCCATCCATAGTTTTAACCACTAGGGTAATTCTACACTCAAATCAAGTCAAGTCAAGATTATTTATATAGCCCTTAATCACATTGCAGTCTCAAAGGGTTTTACAGCCTACATTTCACATGGAAACAAACAACACCCCCTTCACTTGTTCCTCCCCCCGGGCCAGGAAAAACCCCATGGGACAAAAAAAAAAAATGGAAGAAACCTTGGGAAGAGACCACAGAGGGAGGAATCCACCCCTCCAGGACGGTTAAGATGCAGTAGGTGATGATAGGCAAACAAGATATAGCAATAATACTTTAAATAAAATGTTTCACATCAGAGAAATGTAAAGTGTTTTGTAAGTTAGTTAATTAAGAGTGTTCTGTCAATTGTAGCATTAACAGACCCCACAGGAGTCCCAGGTCCGAGGAAGGGTCACTGACAGACGCCACTGTAATCCTAAATCAGTCCCTTTAAGCAACGTATGGAACCCTTCTCTATATATCTATATATTGCTCTATATCCATAAAGCCCTTTATTCCTTACCTCTTCTCCATGCAACAGGATGAGGCGTACCAGGATAATGTGGATGGCATTACCAATGCTGGCATCGTGAAAGATTCCAGCCACCTGTGGTCATAGGACTGTATTTTACAGTGAGAACAGACACTGTTTCATTTAAACTCCCTGGCTCTCAACCTGTGATTGTTTTATACAACTATATTCTCCTTACTATATTACTGACCTCCTCATATTTGACCACAACAAACAAATGTTTATTTGCAATCTCTGCTCAGTCTCCTTTACTTTACTCTTCACACTTTTTATTTGTATCTTGTATGTGTAATATGTATGCTCCTGTTTTAGTCAAATGTATGTATATTATTTGTCTTTGTATTTGTAATGTAAGATGTCCTTGAGTGTCTTGAAAGGCATCCTTAAATAAAATGTATTATTATTATTATTATTATTATCAAGCAGGCTCACCGTACCTGCTAATAACCTGCTAATAACACCAGAACCAGTAATGTCAGTCAGGCAAAAGAACCTCTAGGTTCTTACGTGACTGACTGAACAGCATTGTTAATGTAAATGTAGCAAGGTAAACACCGATGAGCCAGTTTAATGTTGTGGGCAGAGCGGTGTTTATTAACAGGGGTTTTTAAAGAATGAATGCTGAACCATCAGTAATTTAAATGTAATAGATTTAAAACGTGTTTTGTTTCAATAATTTTCCATGGCTTCATGGCTTGAAATTTGAAACATTAACATTTATCTGAAAGTCAGTTGTTCTTGACTAGTCCCTCCAATAGCATGCTGCTACAGTAGCCTGGTGTAACCAGACCCAAAATACACTTTGTAAATAAGGTCTGGCCACGCTCCATTGGGTAGTTGCCTCCTACTGTGCGTAGACCCCTGGTTACAGTAATGTTGAAACTATTGGACAGCGTTTAACCAATCGGCGTTGCTACAACTCTTTTGATCGCCTCATCTAGCTCTACCACCATTCCGAAACACGTTTGACTTCAACATCATCTCGCTAACCCACCCTGATTGGTCCACCAGCAAACAGGGTTTCCAGACTATAATCTCAGCTATAGTCAGGTGGAGCAGATCCAGGCTACTGCTACAGTACTATCGTTCTCTGCGGCACACGCACCATGTTCATGATGGTGAAGACGTAGGACTCCACGTGGTCGCTGCCATGGTAGTCGATGAGCTTGGAGTCGGCCACCACCATGGTCTCCACCCACCGCTCCCTGCTGACGGAGCGTCGGGCGCGGGACGAAGCCGGGGAGGGAGCCTCGTCCTGCTGCCGTTCCCAAGCCTCCCTCTCCCCCTCCACCTGGGCAGTGTCACTGGGAGCATCTGGATAATGGGAAACATCCCTCCGGTCACACCACTACCGGCTGCCATGAGCGGGGAAAGTGGGGAAAGCTGGCGATCAGACAAACACCTGCATACGCGCAAGGGGCTAGCGGACACAGGAGTGGGGAGGAGGAAGAAAAGAGACCGCACCTTTAACGCCACAGGGGCCGGGTGTGTCTGAGCGTTTTGGGCTCCGCTTGGTTCTGTGGGGTTCTGGAGTAGCTCGCGGATAAATCACGTGAGCCTCTGGGCCCCCCGAAGGACCGCCGCTAGGTCTCTGTTGTGTTGGCTCGATGAAGTAGTGTCCCTCCGGCAGGGCGAAGAAGCCTTTCTGTTGAAGACACAGACATTATTAAAGGTGACATCAGCGGTGCTGGGAAAAGAATGCTGATTCTAGGTTATAACCAAAAACGCTTCTCCCTTTTCTGAGGGTAGGGTGAACCCGCAGCGCATTTCTGCATGGGAAGCGCATTGCCCAGGTTGGAATAGTGTTGTGTGGTGCGGTCTGCACCACTTTGTTTGCGGACCCATTTACAGAGCCAGTGGTAATGTAGAAACATTGGATTTCTTTTCCAGCACACACACAGAACGGACAGCTGAATTTGACTAAAATGTTGTTAGATTACAATCGCTGACTTCACCTTTAAGGATGAGGAATTGAAGAAGCTGTAACTGAAGCACACATCTGGTCATGTCAAGTTTATTCGTAGAGCCAATAATACAGCAACAGTTGCAGTCAACAGTCAAGGGGCTTCACAAGCCCTCATGTCTCTGCTTAATCACCAAGACAGACATGAAAAATTCCTCAAACGTTTCAGCGATAACGAGAGGCCTATGGGAAGGAAAATGGAAGACTCCCTCTTTCCAAGATGGTCAGATGTACAATACTTACGTGCCAAGTTTATGTGCCAAACAGCATTACAGAATATTGCATGTAGAGAATGCAAGATAGAATGAACCAACAGTTCAGAAGACAGAGGATTATGTTGTATGTTGAATTATGTTTAGCGCGTCGTAATATACCTCACACACAGACCTCATGAATTGCAAGCCTGCTCACTAATAATGTGAGCAGGCTAAATACTATCACAATAAATCATGGGAAGTTCGTAGACAGAGTCCATCTGTTGAACCTCATATACGGTAATAGTCCAACGTAAATACAATTGCAACTAATCTCATATTACATCTTGTACTGTCACACTGCAAAAATGCCCTATCAAATATACACTCAGTGCAAAAATATTAGTTATGATCTTGCTTATGCTTACGTAAAGCAAGCATATTTGGCTGGCAGTGCCGTAAGTGAAATGTCTTCTTGATGCCACTGGATAAGCCATTTATATTAGAAACAAGATGATCACACTTAGTTAGATATAGTGTTGCACTGCACTGAAACATTCTTGACTGAATGCTGACTATTGGGTTTGTTTGCAGCCCATCTCCTAAACCCAGGCCCCCCATCGCGTGAAGGTGAGAGGGCAGCGGTTCCCATGTTTGAGCATGCAGAGAAGGTCCTAGCAGAGTCATTTTCATCAGAGTGGAATCCATAATTATCCACTGGCTGCCGGTGGGTGTATGAAGAGAGAGAAGCCATCAGTCCCGCAAACCCTTGGGCACATTCTCCACAAAGTCTGTTTCCAAATGCCAGACGAGTTGCTACTGGCGTGGTGTGTATTGCTAATCACAGGCCTTCTGCACACACACGCGCACACACACACGCACGCACGCACACACACACACACACACACACAAGTCTTTTTCAAATGTACCAGCACATACTTTACACACACACACACACGCACACACATATTTACATGCACGTGCACGTGCACCAGCGCATAAACACACACACGTGCGCGCACAAATGCACACACATTTTACATGCATGCACACAAATAAATGTAGTCAAACACAACCCCATGCTCATGATTGATTTTGAAGGTGACAAGTGTGTGTGCGTGTGTGTGTGTGTGTGTGTGTGCGTGCGTGTGTGTGTGTGCGTGCGTGTGTGTGGGTGTGTGTGTGTGCATGCATGAAGCGAATGTCCAAACAAGCCCAGACTATACAAGGACGATCACCTCCCTCCCCCCAATTGCAAAGCAGCTTGAGAACATGAGAGTAAATCTAACCCACACAGATGTGAGGAAATATGCCTGCAGTCAGATGTACAGCCGGTGGCGCTCATTAGGTCTGATTTATTTTCCTTTAAAAAAAAGCAAGAATGCCTCGTTTAAATATTCAAACATCTGCAGCCATGAACTGGGACTGTCGGGACACAGAAAGATTAAAACGTGCCTTCTGCAGGAATGGCGTATTCATTAATTATAATGAAGACTTGATAAGCATTAGAAGTGGGTGCAGTTGTTGCATGGCGCTCCTCTTGTATTGAGGATGAGGAGCCACGGACAGATGTGGAGAAACCAAGCAGACAAAGGCCCCAGCTCCAGTTATGCGTGTCCTCTGGCCTGGCATGCTACAGTACTAGCTTAATAAGCAAGACTTTCTGGCTGTCATGCTGATGCGGGGGTTTTTACGCAAGCCTGCGACTTGCCCTGCACATGGCGTTACTACACACCATCCTCCAGTTATTCTGCAGGGGTGTTGTGTTTCTCCATACTGGGAGTTCACTAGGCGCAGAGGATTCCTTCGAGAGATTGTGTTACCACACCTGCTATAGCAAAAGGAAACGCTGAATGCACAAATGGTGCCTGTTGGTCAAACAAGGTGCCTAAATACTCCAGATAAATACTTCCAAGCATTACAAACCAATATTGCTTGGACTGTGTGTTTGGGTTAAAGGTACACTCTTCTTGTTTATGTTTGGAGGGGGAGGGGTGGAGAATGGTTTACCCGGACGAGTAGAGAACAAGAACAACACCTCGATTACATTGGTTTCCACCTCGAGAGTAATCCCAGACGTAAATTGAGCGTTGCCTCGTTCAATTAGAATGCAAAATAACAAACTAAACAATTTTTTGTTTTCTGGTTCTCATGCTTATCAAAATGACAACAAGACATTTTGCGGTGGCAGAGTTAGTATTATGTTGTTCCTGTCCAGGTGTAGAGAGAATGATTGAGATGGAGAGAGAGGTTCTCTCCCCCCACGGTGACTCATGTGCATGGCCCTTGGCCAGGGGTTCCAGGGCCACAGCGGTGCACTCATTCACAAAGCATGCATCCCAGATATGCTGCTGTGTGTGAAGGTTGCCTACAAGGACCGTGTTCAACTTCCTTCTTCACAGCTCTCCACCTCATCTACAGCACAGCAGTGGTGCCCAGAGGAGAGGTTATTTCCATATATCAAAATGTAAACTGTAAAAGCAATTAGAAAGAAATTATATTTCAGCCATATTTGTTACTTCAGTTTATACATTACTTCGACTGATTATGTATTCCGCTACTAGGCTACATAAAATGACTATAAAATAATATTACGGCTGTTATGCTTCCACCATGGGGATAGTGGGGGTCGCAAGTCTCTGGCATTGTTATTTTGGGGGTCGCCTGCTGAAAACATTGGGAAACTACAGTATCATCTACAGTTCCAGTTCAACAAATAATGACTAATGGCTAATTTCATTCAACCCTCCATGCTGTGATTCTAGCCTGGTATAATAACCAGATCCCAAATGCACTTTGTGAATGAATCAACTCGCTTCATCGGGGATTGTTGCAGTCACTACACCCAGAGCCATGGAAAGAACAGAGCTACGTCATCTCTGTACACTCCAATTGACAGTTTTTTCACAGCAATGGCGGATCGTGGAGCCTCAAAATAGTTCACGGAAGTTAGCCTAAATACTAAAAGTACCCTATACATTTTATTTTAAATGTAAATCGGTGCATTTATTGACTACTAATTGCCAAAAAATAAAGTTATATATTGTGTATACTATATTCAAACTGCCTACCAAGCTCTTCCGGGAACTATTGTGCCATAGGTTAAGGTTTAGCCTCTCCATAAACCATGTGACCGTTGACAATTTCGAACTCCCGTTGGCGTATCACTGTTATTTCCATGGCTCTGGCTACACCCTAATGGACGTAGAGCCGTAGACCTTGGTTTGATCTGGTTTGACCTTGAAACTATTGGAGCAGCCTTTATTGTTCGGGCATTGTCAAAACTGTTTGCATCACTTCATCTAGCTCTACCACCATTTTGAAACCAATGCTCGACTTGACCGTCATCATCACACTTACAGTAGCCACTGACTGGTCCGCCATCCAGGGTGGCTGTGCAAACATTAAAGCAAACAGGGTTCCCAGACTCTAAATCTCAGCGAAAATTTAGCTGAGAGCAATATTAGAGCGAAACCAGGATAGCAGTCTATCACTGCCAATAAATAAATTGTGTAGTGCCACGGATAAATAATAATAATTATTATTATTATTATAAAATTATAATTAATTATTTATAATAATTATATAATAAATATTGAATAAATAAATAAAATAAATAAATATGCTAACCTGACATGACTTGTTAGTCACAGGTCCATCCAAACTGTAAAGGGCAATGGACTTTCAAAGAATACTTGCCAGTTGGTTGGATGAACCTTATGGTCGTTTTCGCTGTCTGCAAACCCAAACCATGCCGCACACCTAAACCACGCCCGTACTGTATATCTAAGTTCAGTTGCTACTCGGACTTATTATCAATTATTTCTAGGCTTTTGCTGAGAAATCAAACTGAAGCTGAGGCTGTTAAGATGCGCCTCGTGTTGTGCAACTCAGTGTTTAAACTCAAGCCTATCGACTGTTACTCTTCCTCCATTTTCTTCTAGTGATGATTTGAAGCGACTCCTAGCCGACTAGCCAGAAGTCAGAGAGCACATCAGCTGGGAAGGAAGAATGCAACACAGAGGACCACCCAAATATCCAGGCCATTGCTCTGCGTGAAGGCTATGGTCTGCATACCAGGCGCACGCGGTCCTACGGACCGGGGCCACCATGCTGCCTGCTAGGAAGGCTTTGGCACTGCAGGATAGTTATAGTGTTATGGGTAATCCTTTAACTGCTATGCACATATCCTCTGAGTGCTGTCTGTGCTCAGCACACAGTGGTGTACAAGATGAAAGGGCAGTAGCAGGGGAATTTGTTGTTAGTTTGCTGCCTCCGCCATCCGCAACATCGGAGGTGTTTCGGAACTTCGTAGCTGAATACTATATTTAGGCTGTTAATTAATGTAGAAATCATTTTGAGCATTCAATGATATGTTAAATGTGGAAATATAAAACAAAATTCAAATCGCTAGGACCCATTTCTCAATACCATGGTTAGGTCACGTTTTATAAACCCTTCACACGGTTTTCCTAACCAACTTTCAGCTTGGCACAGCAGTTCATTTCACAACCAAAACGCACTAAATCAACTGTAAAATGTCATACATGTCTCAAATCAACTTATCCTTACACAACACTGGCAAGGGTTGTTACCCAATTAAAACATGTGTCAAGCATAAAACAATTCTGTAAACAACAGGTAGCTGTCAGGGTTCTGCCCTGGGACTGGTGTGTTTGTGTGTGTGTGTGTGTGTGTGTGCGTGTGTGTGTGTGTGTGTCTTTGAGCAATGCCCAATGGACTGGACTTCTAACGTTTTTTGGGATTTTACATTTTTTAAACAGTTTTTACTTAAGTGTTTTCTCCTTTGTTTACTTTATTATATTACAGTAAAGTGTTTTGTGTACTCATCTACGCTCACTTTATCTCCACCACCTTCCCCCGTATCTCCTCCTGCTCCTGCCCCCCCTCCCTTTTCTCTAGCCCCCCCCCCTCCTCCTCCTCCTCCTCCTCCTCCTCCTCCTCTAACCACCTCAGAGGCGTGTTGGGGTGCGAGGGAGGTGCCATGGCCAGTGGGACATGACCACAACACCGGGCAGTGTTCTAAACACGGACAGCACCCGTGCGGAGCAACGTCTGCTCCCTGCCGCTGTGGTGCTTTCACAGGGCCAGCCAACTGGGTTTAAAGGTTAAAGGGCAGAGTCAGCAATTGTATGCTAACACTGTTGTTGTCAAACTCAGTGAGTATCTCCTCAGCTGCCCGGTCTGTGTGCGCGTGCGGGAGAAATGACCCGGCGTTTCCACACACAGGCCATGCTATGTGAATGGGAACACAAGCAAAGTGGTGCAGACCGCACCACAAAAACGCAGCCTTGGCAAAGTCTAATGTGGGGGGGCGGAGCATCTGAAGTAACGCCATATGGCCCTGAAGGGAGAGGTGCTTGAGAGATTTTCGTCGAGTTCAAACAGCAACAATCTTTCGCCGACATTGCTGACCATCGCTTTAATGTCCACCTCTTAAACATAAAAGCTCCTTCACTCGTACAAAGGCCTCAAAAAGAGGCTTTCTTTAAGCCAGCTGGCAAGCAATACATCTAGCGGAACAGATGCTAACAGAAAGCTGCATCTGAACTTGCATTTACTTGTCCTGTGTTTGAGAATCTTAAATGGTCTCCATTGGTCTGAACGGACGTCTCCCATGGAGATGAATAACACAAGCTGACAGCAAGTACCACAAAAATGCAGTAATATCATTTCTGTTTTGTTCCACGTAGGTTTTCAAGAACCTTGGTGCAGTCAGAGCTGGAGAAAGATTGATGATATTTTAACTAGATATTTTAACTAGCTTTAAAAACTGCCATAATAGGATGATCTTTCACATGTCCCACATTAGACACACACTTCCTAGAGCCAGGTCTGTTTAGAAACGCAGGATATATTTTTCATTGCGCACACAGAACGAATGCCTATAGTCGACCGTAGAGGAGATATTGACTGTATTTGACAAAATGTGTATTTACCGTAATTGACAATCACTGACTTAACTTTTAAAGTGATAATGTCAGCATTATATTTTCCTCAGTAGCCACTCAAGTGGTTTAAGGGGCGGTGCAGTCGTCTCAGTGTCAGGCTGTTAACATGCCACATTGCACATTGTAAAAAAACGCTGCTACGGTATCCCTGTAAGCCTTCACACTGACGTCCAGCCCTACAGTCTGACAGCCCCAGCCAATGAAAGCAAAGGAAGGTGTCGGCCTTATCTACCGACATGGAAATGTTGTCACAATGTCGCGTTCGGAGAAGACCGCAGTTGGATGAGAGTCTACACAGATTTCGGTAACGCCGTCCGTCGCATAGTAAACTTTTCCACTGAAGGTTGCCGGAGGAAGCGGGTCACTGCTACAAGTCATGGTGCCACAAAACCTGTGGTTGTTCCGTGCTGAATTCACGTCACCACAAATCTGCACGCCACAGCACCGCGAAGGAACTGCCGCTACACTAGTTGTCAGCACCACAGCAACACACACACACACACACACACACACACACACACACACACACACACACACAAGCCTTGCAGGATGGTGCAGCATTCCTTTTGTGAGAGAATCAAACACACTGACACATTCTTTATAGGCAAAGCTGACACGTGTGATCAGCTCAGATAGGGAAGCCCCTCATCTGCATAGTAGCACCCCGAGATCCCTTCTTGCCCATTTCTCTGTTGACGTTTAAAATCCAACTTTCCACAAGAGGACCGTTAAAGTGTATTGTGTGCACTGAATTAATGATTTGAGGTGGGTGGGGGGTGGGTAGAGATTAGTGCCAACCACTCACAATGTTTTTGTAATAGAGGTGTCAACCACAAGGGCGATTCATGATACAAAATCTACGAATGTCCCATAGTACACCAACTTCAAGTTACTGCTGGTCTCTCTCTCTGCTGGCCAGCTGTTTTTCATTCCTTTGTAGTTAAAAACTATTTTACAGCATGTTGAGAATCATACAGCATCGATAATCCATCAAATGATTCATGCGAGGAACACCGACTGAACAAAAGCAGACATGTACGAATTTAAGAATAACTGACTGACTGACTGAATGAATGAATGAATGAATGAATGAATGAATGACTGGTTGAATTAATGAATGAATCAGTCAGTCAACAATGTATTAGCCTAATGAATGTAATATGTGAGCGAGTTTCCAAAGGCTAAATAAGGGGTCAAAGTAAAACAGGAAATAGCCTCCCGGTCAATCAGCAGAGAAGTGACAGCCTCTCAGCGAGCGTTTCCAAATTGTTTTCTGCAAATAGCATCAGGAAGTCTTTGAACCGCTAGCTAACAGGCAGAGCACTGTCAGTTGAAGGGGTTTGCTTAGCAGACTGTTTGCGGCTAAACCGCATACCAGCTGAGCTTCCCTGGGGTGATGCCCCTTGCCCCATCCCCCCTTGCCCCCCCTGCCCCCCCATCCCCACCCCCATTGTTACTGAGAAAACAAACTCCCCATCCAACCCAATACGCTCATAGGGCTCACACCAACATAATTAATTCAATGTTACAAAGGTTTTATAGAAAATGTTTGTTCTGCTAAAAGGTGGTTGGTGGATGTGGGTGGTGGAGGGGTCATGTCTTACCAGGCCTTGACATGTGCTGATGGCAGCAATTCCTTGTGCACCAGAATTCGTCACCGTCCCGATGAGGTGGCAGGAATCCCCCCAGGGGTGACGATGCTCTGTCCTGTTCGAGCTGCCGTTCCTCCTCTCCAGAATGTAGTCTTGGGAGACCAAACGGCTGTTTGAGGTCAGATTGAAAACTAAAGCCTGACCGTTGTAGTTAACCTTGTAGTAAACCTGTCCCTGCGATCCCGGAGGTCGAAGGTCACGCCTGACTCGCCCACCAGTGAAATGGTGGGACAGAGAGTGGGAAATAAATGTCCCATCCACTGCAATTTTCTCTGGATAGACAAAGGAAACATCTGCTGCTGGTTGGAAATAGGGACCTATAGAATAATAGAGTACAATAGAATATGACAGAATTGAATAGAATAGAATAGAATAGCACATGATTTGTAATATGCAAAAATGTGCTGAGGTGTCTTGCACTTAATTATTAGGTTCTCCCAGGTGATGCCCGAGTAACGTGCAATTATGCTGTATGTGCAATTCCTATCAATATAGCAGACAGCTCACTGACCTTTTTCTGCAAGTTTAAGAAGTCTGCCATAGACGTCTTCGTGGCTGGCTGCCAAAATAAATACACAATGTAACAGAAAAAGAACGCGGCTCTCCTGGGAACATTGCATATTTCATCTAACCAAACTCAAAAAACTGAAAAAGGTTTTTAGGCATTGGCGTTCGGCTGGAGTTAGAGGCGGTCTGGCGACCACTTCAGTCTCGTGGAGTCTTGAGTCATGATATGAGCAGGCTAAGAAATGTCTACCCACCAAGGGAAACATGCACCGAAAACCGGGAATCACAGAACATACAGTGTCGGGGAAGAAATATCCAAGTCTGCAAACTGAGGAGGGGAGTGTTCTATTTTCTCAGCGGCGTGGAAGTTGGGGGGGGGGGGGTGATGCGACCGATACCGCTACGCCCCCGTGCGATATACTGTACCCTAAATTACGATATGATATATTTTAATACCCTAGGCATATATCATATATTCAATTGCATGTGTTGGAAAATATGTCAGTACACGCTTCTCCAATTAAGCCTACAGCTGCACCCAAAGTAGACATATAGGCTAGGCTGTGTAGACTACTGTTTTGACATTTTATTTTATGTTTACCTCAGACATGTTTTATTTTTTATCAGGAAGAATAATGCCTAAAAGTCAAACACTATAGTTCGGTTTGCAAGCAATGATGCAAACGCTAATGGCAAATGGCTGTAGAACTATTCGGTTGTCATAGTGCCTAATATTTAGTGAATTAAATGTAGACCTATGATGTTATTTAATTTTGACATTTACGATGATCGTTACAATATATATATATATATATATATATATGTGTGTGTGTGTGTGTGTGTGTGTGTGCATGTATGTGTGTATGTATGTATGGGTATATATATATGTAGACATGTATGTGTATATATATATGGGTGTATATATGTATGTGTATTATGTACATCATGTGCATTCACCAGAGATACGGTTTATACGGTTTATATTGTTTTTTTTTTAACTCTTGATAATGATATACATTGCTCTGTGCTGCTGTAACCAACCTGCATTTCTCCTACGGGGATTAATAAAGGAACATCTGATCTTATCTTATAGTTTATGTTATTCTGTTATGTTGTGTTATGTTATGTTGTGTTATTCTAGCTCTTTTGCTGAAATAAGTTATGTTTTCTGTACATGTTGTCCTCATGCTGTAGTTATAATAATTGCAACAATTATAACATTGTGCTGTTGGTTTTGTTCCCAGATTTTGCTCAGATTTTGTTCAAATTGTGCAAGCCATTATCTATCATCATATTCTAGGCCCCTAGACTATTATTTATATATATAGGCCTATAAAATTATGACAGATAATGGCTTTGCACAATTTGTCATTACATTAAATTATAAATAAATAAATAAGTAAATAAATACTGTAGCTACCTGCTACTCAGAACCATGTGATTAGCCTACAGATTAACCGAGGGATAGATGTTGGATAGATAAAGGTTTCTAATTACAATGTTTAAGGGTCATTAAGTCATTATATGATATCCTGCAATGTGCAATCAAATCAGTAAATGTAGATCCTGAAGACTTTTTGGATTGGGTTCAAAATTCACACACATAAGGAATTATTTATTATTATTCTGAGAGATGATATCTTCTGATGTCCTGTGTTACAGTCATTTCTGAGCCTGCAACAAATCCTCATATTAAAAACGATCTTTGATTCCTCAAAAGCAGCAGTTACAAGTGAAGCCAATGATAACGGAGGTGCAAGCCCTTTATTTGATTGTGTCTGTTACAGGCCTACAGTATATTTTCTGTAAATGTTGGCCTATAAGACCTATACCATGTTTCTTTCTTATGCATTTGGTTTTTACGTTAGTGCCCACGTGTCCCCACGGGGCGGCGCTGTTGCTTTACAGGGCGGTGAACTTTGCTCTGTAGCGCTGGGAAGGGACGGACTTGCTCTTTAAACTCAGTCGTTAGGTTTTTCCTGAAGACGCGAGGGCATGGTCTGACAGGTAAGAAACTCAAATCTGTAGCGCTTACTATGTTGTTTAGCAAATTGTTTTGCAATGTGTTTTAGGGCACGCCGACTATGATGCGAAAAACATGACAATGGTATCAGTTTTCTGTATTAGTTAACATTAAGCAAAGCTGCACATTGATCGCATTTTTCTTATGGGTGTACTTTACTGTAGGCTGCTGGTACGGTACGGTAGTCAAACTTTGGGTGTGGGTGGGTCTTGGCGTACAGTTCTGTCAGTCTTAAGTGAATCCGCATGCTTTCTTGGCGTTTTTTTTTTTTTTGTCGTGGTGTTTTTTAGTTTTCTATGTTTTGCCCACACATGTCAGTGTGGTTGGCACTTGCGTTCACCCTTCCCTTACTACTCAACTGTCGATTAGCCTAATAGTCAAAAGTTAACTAGGCTACTGTGATTTGCTTTCCGACATTAAACAAAGGTCAGCCAGACCTTTTCCTACCCCCTACAGGGCTATACAAACACCATTGGACTTGCTGTCGTAGAGAAGTGGGCAGTGATGGAGGACTTGTGGGATATGGCCTCGTGTGGGCTGGAGATATGGCTCTACCTCGTTCTCGTCTTCATCATGGTGCCTGCCATGTTCGGCTTCTCGCTGGGCATCTCTGAAACCTACATGACTATTCTGGTCAAAGTCCTGGAGGTGAGGTCCTTCTGTCGTCGAAGAGCAATACAGTTCAGCCTTATTGCATGCTAACTGCCTGCCTCCCTTTGCAGTGGGCTACCTTGAAGATCCAGAGAAAAAATGCAGATTCCTCTGCACCAAATGGTCAGTAGATGGATGGATAGAACAAAGTAGTCAACATTTGCACTATGCCTAACTAGGTCTAAATTAAGGTACAATTTTGTGATTTTGAAATGTAGTTGTCTCATTGTCAGATTTCCTGAATTACTCAAGATTTTCAAGTCAGGACAAACCAATGTTACTGTTTTGTTAGACTGATTAACTTAATTCTCAGTGAGAGTACCGGTAAGTCTTAACATTGTCTCTGAGAAAAGGTTCTGATGGTAAATGATTGCTTTATTAGGCTATCTGATGTGTATGCCACACACACTAGTATTTAAATGCTAAACTCTTCCTGTAGTGTGGTGTCATAATCCTTGCATTGCGCAATCAATGTTTGAGATATTTCTAGTCTGTGTGGCATTGGCACCATCCACGAACAGTCCCTGTGTCAGCTAAGGAAGTTTGAAATGCAGGCAGCAGGTTGCAGCCATACTGACACCGGGTTACACAGTGGTGTCTGCTGTGAAACCAAGGAGCACAAACACATTATAAAGTGTTTTGTTGTTTTATTTTATTTATTACACTATAAAGATATGTAGGGGAAAGTATAAGAAAAAGGTTCTGATTTCATGTTGAATAGGAAGATGAGTTATGGACTTTGTGTGTTGTCAGTGTGTCGCCCATCCCGGTGACTTGAAATGATTTGAGACCAGCTCGGAGGAATGTATCACAAAGGGAGCTAGTTTGATCAGAGTATTGTATGACCAGTTGATCTTGAGGTATCTCCGGTCAAAAACTCCTGGTTTTTGTCCAGGTTCCGTGCAGACGTTAATTTCTTGTTAAGTTCCCTTTTCTAAACTCTTGTACTGCTAACTTATTTAGAGATTCCTCACGTTGGATGTTATCAATGGCAATATCACTTCAGATACATTATCAACAGAAATGTTATCATCTTATCAGCGAAGATGATTCAGCTCTGTTTTCCAACACGTCATTTTACGGTGGTGAAAGTTGTCTGTTGTCTGTATATACCCTTTTAAGTAACTCAAATCAAACAGAAATACTTGTTCCTTCAATGCCATAGGGTGCTCCTTCAGAAGCTCATTGTAAACACATTGTGAAGGCTAGGGTATTGTTGTTGTGAGCAGTGTTCACCACCTTGTTTGTGTTCCTACTTAGGGAGCCAGGGCTGTGTAGAAGTATCACATTATTTTTATAGCATGCACAGATAAACGGTAAGATAGCGCATGGCGAGGCAATATTTGACAGTGTATTAGCTCACAATCGCTAACTATACCTTTTTTAATCTCACAGTACTATCTTCTAATACACAATGCTTTTTGACCTGTGACCCCTACAAGCACATGGCAAATCATTTTTTTTATTGTAAATGGCACAATATAAAACAATAAATACATGTAATAGACCTGTAGACAACCATATATACATCGTCTGTCTGCCAGGTCTCATTCAGAGGAGTAATGGCTCTATGGAGAAAGAGTTAGAGGAGCTGAGACGCAGTCGCCCCAAAACGCCTCTAGGTGGCGACTTCACCTTCAGTGACTGTTTCTATTTCACACGCAGAGGCATTGAGAGCATCGTCGAAGATGAGGTATTTTTTTCTCATTGAATTTGAGAAAATACATTATTTGGTAGCCTCTATGTTATGGTTTTGGTTTATTTATTTATTTATTTATTGTTTAACAAGTATAATAATTACATCCACAGTTACTCACAAATTATTTTCATAAAATCAAGACCAGTCGTCTGTGTGATCGGTGATCAACGCGGCCTCGCCTTTTTAGTGACGCGGTGTTCTCGGGCCCTAATGGGTCTTTTTGATTGTTATTGTACATGTCACATACTCTGTTTACCAGGTGACTCAGCGCTTTTCATCTGAAGAACTGGTGTCGTGGAATCTGCTTACTCGGTCCAACAATGACTTCCACTACATCAGTTTGAAGCTAACTCTGGTCTACTGCCTGGGTGTCATTGTCAGATACTGCATCCTCACGCCACTCAGGTGAACCAGGTTCATTGTAGAAGTGCTCAGAGGACTCCATTGTATAGTTCTTACTGGTATTTATCATTTACAACCAACTGCTGAATAGCTACAACGTGCCTCTTCACTTTAACCATAACCTTCTGTTTATATTGAACGTGACATTGTTGTGTTTTGTATTCTCTTATAGAATTACCTTGACCGCTATTGGTGTCACCTGGCTTGTCATCGGAACATCTGCGGTCGGGTTACTCCCGAACTGGAGGTGCCGACAATCCCGTTGTCCAAAATTAAGAGTTTGACGTTGTTATCGTCATGGCATGTGTCACATATGGTCTTCATTACGTTTACGCATTATTCTTTTCTCTTTTTTTGAGGATTAAATCCTGGCTTAGCGAGTGGGTCCATGTCATGTGCTACAGGATCTGCGCAAGAGGACTCTCCGCTTCCATCAACTACCACAACAAGTAAACACAGTTCAGTCACGCCCACTATCAGTCAAAATAAATCATGTTATTTGCATTGCAGGTATTTATACTTGACGGCGGGGTGGCTCTGTTCCGGGAGCCCCCTACCCTTCCGTGCGCATACATGGAAAGCCCAAGGCAGGGAGGGCAGCAAAAGATCCCTCGCAGGGTGCAGAACAGGGCAAGCATCGACGTCAACAGACGTGTATTCATACAGACATACAGAAGCACAACAGGAGAGGCAGGGGGAGGTGGTGTGAGCAAAGGGCAGCCTTATGCTGCGTGGACATGGAGCACAAACCTGTAGACAAACACTTTGTGGACGACACGGCATAGTCCAACGGAATGGCAGTTGCTATGGTGATGTCGCATTCTTTCAAAAAAGTAAAAAAGTATATTCAATGCAGTTATTTAGTGGCAGATGTTTTTATGTAATTATTTGAGTATTGTGTGTGTATAGTATTCTAGTGTTGTAGCACCACCGAAATTATTACCTTCTCGTTGTCGATGTTTTCTCCGTGTGTGAGGGAGCTACGGACATCCGGTTGGAAATGCCGTCGCGGAGGACGGCAAAAAGTTACAATATTTGAAAGTTATAAAGTTATAATATTTGGACGGCTTGCTGTTGCCAGCATTTTTATACTAATTTTGCTGTCCTGCTCTCGTCCGCTAACATGATATCCGGTTGTGTACACAGCATTAGCCAGCTGAAATAAGACCCTGGACGATTTTGCCAATGCATGTAAAGCAGAGATCAGTTGGTCTGTCAGCTGATTGAGATCAGATGATCATCTCGCTAAACTTCTGTGGCCTGCCTGAAATAACGCTATGCTCAATTAAAGCACTTGACCCTCTCATACCTGATGAATATGGTCATAGTCTCCTGTAATGTCTTGTGTTTTTATTTTGTTTTTTTATCCGGACTAACTACAGGGAAAATATGCCCAAAAAAGGAGGAATCTGCGTTGCCAATCACACCTCACCGATAGACATTGTTATTCTCTGCAATGATGGATGTTATGCAATGGTATGTGACTTATTAACATGGATAAGATCTGCATGCATAGATTAACAAGGGGAGGGAGGAGCCAGATGACTAAATGGGAGGAGCTAGCAGCCCCACACTCAAAAAAAAAAAAGAGACTAGCCAGAGCCATAACAACAAAGAATTTTGATGCCAGCTAAATAAATACATACTGACAGAAATGTTTGCATTTCAAAATATAGGCATGGTTGAGGTGAACATTTTACTTGGTACACCTTTAACGCCCAGCTGCGTCGTTTTACTGTGTTCGATGCTCTATGTTCTGAGGTGGGTCAAGTGCACGGAGGTTTGATGGGGATTATCCAGAGAGCCATGGTGAGGTCCTGTCCTCATGTCTGGTTTGAGAGGGCGGAAATGAAGGATCGCCACCTAGTGGTCAAAAGGTTGGTTGGCACACATAACACACGCGTAGTCAATAAATCAAGTTAATAAATCTTTATTATCCATCCATCCATCCATCCATCCATCGTCATCTGCTTATCTGGAGTTGGGTCGCGGGGGCAGCAGCTTCAGCAGGGGACCCCAAACCTCCCTTTCCTGAGCCACATTGGAAAGCTCTGACTGGGGGATCC
>JAODUE010034276.1:0-20770 GCA_027564755.1 Amblyopsis hoosieri
TGGGTGTGAGGTTATAATAGTTTGTATCATGATGTCGTTTAAAGTACTTCCTGTTTGTGATGACGACAGGTATAATTGAAGAGCTGGGTGTGCCATTATTATTGCAGGGGGATCTAGTGGTGCAGTGACTATATACATATGGTACTGAAGGAAGAGGCGTTTTTTCTTTTGATGGAGTTCAAATGTCGACAACATTCTCCAGCATTCTGTAGCTGACTCCACCTTTAAAGTTTTTGTCAACACAGCCAAAGAGAAAAAACTAAATTGTGTTTCTCCTACTGAAAACATTGGAACACATCCCTTTTTAGGTAATTTCTAAAAAGGTATAACAATATTGTCTGATTTGATTTGATCTGATTGTATATGTGCTCTGCCAAGAAAACAAATAGTTTGTATTTGGTAAAATCACAGCAGCAATCATTAAAGGCTTCTGTTTGGAATTGCATTCCCTTACAAACAAAATGTCAAATGTAAGCACATATGACATTTATTTTTAGGGTTGGATTCATGAAGTACTCAATTATACAGTATGAAGTTGTAGTAGAAGCACATATTAGTAGTAGTATTACAGTTATTCAATTAGAGCTGTTATAACAGTTTTAACTGGTTAACAGCAGTTTGGCATTATATTGGCTGTGATAATAATGATAATGATGTAGTGAAGAAGACATGATAAAGGCCTAAGGACTATACTATAAAGCAGGAGTTCTCAAACTTTTCAGCTCGCAACCCCCCACTATCCCCAGAGGTGGTAGATGAATAACAGCCATGATATTATTTGATAGTATTTAAATACAGGCTAGTAGCAGAACACATCAATGTAATGTATAAACATACTACAAACAATTATGGCTAAAATATGCAATTTTTAATAATTTTAAAATGTTATTTCATTTCTGACCCCCTCCTCTGTGTCTCGCGACCCCCCGGGGAAACCCGACCCCCAGTTTGAGAACACTCTACATCAATATTTAATTAGTCTCTCTGGAAACTACATGAAAAATAGGGCCTACATAATTAAACATGCCTGAAATAATTACCAGAAATCTGAATTAATAATGAGATTTTGCTAAGAACTCAACATAAACGCATGGCAATAACAAGGATGAACCTTTTCTAAGCAGTACAAAATGTGTTACTAGGCCAAATGAAACTGTTATCCAGCCTTTTTGCGATTCAGGGAATATCTCAATGTCGCATAGGAAGTCTTAATTGGAGACCTACATCTTTCACTATGAAAATATAATGATTTTTTTCACTATAAGTTGCAGCTGATCCTTTTGATCCACATTAGCATGTTCACGTCCTGTTGACATCCTTAATAAAGGTATAGTCTGGAATGATAGAGTATTCTGTTAAAAATAATACCTGGGAACTAAATGGAGTTGTAAATGGAGCTTGTGAACACAACAGAAAAGGTTTATGGACAATTTATTCAAAATAAAAACATTTTGTGACATCGCCTTGACATCCCTCGAATATAATTTTGAATAATATAATTATCTCTGCTTTAAGCAAGCATGAAAATGTTTGCTTTGTTTTAATTTAACTTAAATTTGAATCCACATTAAACAGAATAACAAAGTGTTCCGCAGTGTTGTGCTACTGTATTCTGAGAAAGTGCATATATTATAAAGCAATAAGAAAGGAGAAGTGGCTCTGCTTCCCTTCCAATGGGTCAAGACGTTCCCTACCACTTGTAATGTCACTGTAATGACTGTGGGCTGTGTAGTCTGTGTGAGTGGATACCATATGATACTGTATTAGAAAAGTTTGTTGTATATGCATTTAAATAGAACATGCATTCTGGTTCATATTTTAGCTTGTACTGGATGTGTTGATTTACTTTTTGGGAATAATATTACTTTAGTTATTACTCAGCTATTAATATTAATCTTAATATACCTTTCGAACAACAATTATCTAAATCAGAGGACCCCCATCCAAAACAAATGTTTGTTATTGAAACTTCCACAACAAAATTAAAATATAATAATAATAATAATTTGAGCATAGCGTTAGTTCAGGCATGCCACGTAGTCAAGCTCAGCCATGATCTCAATCATCTGATCTCGTTGACCTGCTCAGATGATCATACTATTTATATGCCAAGCATACTATTGGCCAAACTCGTTCAAGGCAGCCTTAGGCTATACCCATTCTGCAAGCATTTTTGATACCCTGCCCACCTCCTCCTTTCATACTGTGTTTGACTTAATCAATGTCTTGGTGTTGTCATTGATGTTCTGTACTGTACCATATATGGGGGGTCTTTTGCTGCTCTCCCTGCCTTGGGCTTTTCATGTGTGCGCATGGAAGAGCACAGAGGTCCCAGAACAGAGCCATACCGCCAGTAAATAACTGTCAATGTACATTAATATTCTCATATATATTCTAATATTTGACTATAGTGATCCTGACTGAACTACTTTGAAGTTTAATGAGATTCATACACTTATAGGAATTAATTTGAGACCTAACATTTACTTGTTTGCTTCCTCTTTGCATCACCTTTGGGGAAGGCATAAACAAGTGCATCCAATTCCAGTTTAAACAGTGTATTGTGTATTTTACCTCTTGACACACATGCTGTACTTGTCACATATTGTCTGTTGATTTCCAATCTTTGGAATGAAAAAAACAGTGATGTAGACTACTGGTTGTAGCCTATCTAAAAAACATATAATTTCAACATTTCAAACATTTTTGCCAATTCAAACTTTTTACTGTATATACTGTGTCATTCTAAACTCTAATTTGAGAGTACTTTACACAAACATACTACTTTTACTGTCAATTTGTTTAGCTTTCCCTGAAGCTGCATACACACACACACACACACACACACACACACACACACACACACACACCATACTGTACATGTCTGTATGCCACTGTATCACACTCACACACACACACACACACCATACTGTACATGTCTGTATGCCACTGTATCACACACACACACACACACACACACACACACACACACACACATCTTGTACAGCAGGAGACCTGTAATCACTTGAAAATAAGTCTTACAACATGCCCTTAACCACTTTTAGCTATAGTCCACAATTAAGTAACATTAGTGTAATGATGTGCAATAGCTCTGTATTTCTTCAGTGTCTGCAAATAGTGTCGCTTAGGGTGATTTTCATTGAAGCCTCCCCAGACAAATGTATTCCCCCAATTACATAATTTGGAGCTATATCTGCCATTAGCTATCCTATAGCTAATAGACATACAGTATATAGTGCTTAAAGTGTGCAAATAAATATATAAACAACAAAGCCAATTTTAAATGGACAATCACATATTTTGTCCCAATGTTAATAACCACTCTCTGAACTAAACCAGGCAAAGTGAAGAAGCGAAGATGCTTTACCACTGGTTTCAAATGATTTATTCTCCCCTTTGCTCACATAGAATGTAAGTGAATGGGAGGCGACTATTCACCAGTGTCTAATACTCTAATGAAGAGACTAAGAACAACTAAGAATAAGAACAATCCTTTTGAACCATGTGCCTGTAACTGCGACCAGTTTTTTTTACATTGTTGAACTAGCAAAAGTGGATTTGTACACTCTTGCACCATGCATTTTAAATCATGCACTTTGACTGTTAAAAATATGGCCCCAAAATATGTTTTTCTAATGGTCACAAATAACCGTAAAACATTTACTTTTTAAGCACAGCACCATCTACAGGCTGAATATCAGCTAAGCCTATTACATATTGGATGAAATCAATGCCAAGTGATGTCAGTTTCCTGACGAAATACAGTATAAGATGTAATCGAAAAAATGCCTATGGTGGTCATGGGTGAAGGTGTTTAGGGGGTTTTACAAACATCCAATTATTCTTGAAAGCTGACATCCCATTTGGATATGAAAATATTTCATACTTTGGAGAATTGCCAACAGATGCTGTGAGTTGTGGCCTCATGACCCAGTGGGAGGTGAGCACTATTTTTGTATTAACTGTGTTATGTTGTTGGTTATGTATGCACATTCCAAATATATAGCCTTAAAAGAAGCTCCACAAAATCCTCAATAAATAACAGACAGTGGAACTGAAAGCATTATGTATAGCATTCAGTGATCAAATGCCTTTATATGCATATGAAATAGCAGGCAGGATTTATGCATTAGCATATAAATGGGTTGAAAATGGAAACAAATATGGGTTTGTACACAGGGTGAGAAGAAAGCTTTGTGCATCAAATATAAGTATTAACATGACAAGTATGAACATCATATCAATAGACAATATGACGCAGTTCCAATAGGGATTTAAACCACCAATGCCTTTTGCTGTGCCCTGAAAATGTAGATGTTTCTCTGAGATTCTCCTCTGTTACAGTACATCTGACTCCCTAATTGTAACACACACACACAAGCACGCATGCAGCACGCATTCATGCACACAAGCACAAGCACAAGCACATGTGCACACACACACACACACACACACACACACACACACATACACAGATACAATGTGTTGCTTTCTTGCGTTATATACCAAAGTAAACAACAAGTACAACTCCCGCCAAATACAGAAATAGTTCTAATTCATCCGGCCTTAATGACATTTATTTACATGGGGTCAAAGGAGTTAACCTTATTCACTTGGTCAATATATAGCGTCAATATAAATAAAGTTTTATATAATCGGAGGCTCACTGTTTGAGATTGAATGGCCCCAAATGTCACATGATAGTCAAGACAAAATGATGGTCCCTGTGTTTTTTCTGTTTTAAAGACAGTGACACATTCAGGATCATCTACATGCCTGCTGGGCTGCAAACAGTCCATATTTATTGATGTAGCACAAAAGGCATTATTTATGGAAATGCAGGCTCATGGGACAAAAGGAGCAGTATTTGTACTGTGTTGTAACTTTAGCTTCTTAAAACCATTTAATAAATATGTAATGAATTAATAATGTCTACTCATTTTAAACATGCAAACATTGTTTATTGTGAGAGATCTATGTGTACTGTTAAGGTGATTCAGAAAACACACGTTTTATGCAACTAAATACATTTCAAGCCTTTACATGTACTGCATATTATGTTAGTCCACCACCTAGTGGTCAGGTGAATTAAATACCCTGCTACTAATCCATAACCAATACTATTTTTTTGAAAATACAGGTGATTTTTACAAACCTAAAAAATAATAAAACAATGAATGATTAAGAAAACCTTTAGCCAACACATCAATATAAATTGAAACTCAATTATGTAATTATGTAATGTAAATTGGACATATTATCTCTAATCCCAAAAAATGTGGAATAGTAGAGAAAGCATGGGTACTTTCCTCTTCATGGTAAATTGACCACTTTTATATAGTGCTTCTATCCAAAGTACTTTACAGTGTTTTGCCTCACATTCCTCCATTCTCATACCGATGGTGATTGCTGCCATGCAAGGCGCAACCAACCACCATGAGCAGTTGGGGGATAGGGGGTTAGGCATCTTGCTCAAGGATGCTTACAGGTAGGTCAACACCAGGGTTTGAACCCACAACCTTCCTACAGCTGGGAGCCACACACCCCGACCACTCAACCACCCTATGGTCCATTAGGTACAGTACATTTTCAATGAGATTTAGGTCTGCTAAATTACAGAGTTGTTATTTCTGAGGTAACAAAAAAACATTTCTGAGGTAACAAAGGCAGGTTTTGCAGCTTTATAGTAAGTTACAGGACAGCACAGAACAAAGGGGAACAGTCATTGCCACCGCCATAGGTAAATTTGAATTTGGTTTTGTCCAGTGTGGGTGCAGCCTTTAGCTGCTTGACCTGCAGACACAGCTGGGTATTGGGGAATACAATGACACAGCCATATCCTGCCATCCAGTCTGTAGCTGGAACAACTGCTGGGTGAGGTTGAAATGGGCGAAACATGTAAATGAAGCACTGTCTTTGTCTGTGACCAAGTGGTACATTTAGGCATGAGCACAGGAAATTCAGCTGAAGTGGAAAATAAAGCATGATATGTCTGTTAAAGGCAATAACTATAATTATTAGTTGAATAATAAAATCACATTCCTTCAAATAAAACCAACGGTTTATATGTAAAGTTGTAATGACATATCGGGAGAGATACATTAATACTTTGGCAGCTGAAGGCTGATGCCAGTATTTCAATAGTTAGCGTTTCTTTGACTGTAGTGTGAATCCAGTTTAGCTAGGCTAGACAGGAGACGGTGGTATTTCACTCTCCTTATAGTTTATATACAGTAGGTGGACAGTATATCGCTGGCTGCCAATTGTGTGTGAATCTGCTACTAATTACTGTTATTGTTTGAAAAAAGAGAGGAAAAAGAGTTTTCCTCGGTTAGAAGTGTAAAGTCAGATTTGGTACAGCTACACAGCTGGTCATCATGCATGTCAATCAAAATACCTCTCTAAAATACACCCTTAAAGATCAATGCTGTATTTAATCATGTCTGCCACTAGATCAAAATATCACCTCTCAAGTAGGCAGGTTTTGAAGCAGTTAGCAAATGATATGTCACATACTGGCTTGCTCTGGTAGAATAGCTTACGGGTCCTAACCTAGTGGGAGGGGCGATGGGATGGGGGCAATTTGCCTACGACACTATTTAGGCCTCCTCTGTGTGCTGTAGCTAATAGAGGTTCCAAAATATTGAAGTGAACAGCTCTTTGACTGAAAGACCAGGTACATTTTGAAAGTAATCTGATCATAGTGTGACATGCTCTATATTATTTAAATTGAAAGATCGTATATAGTGTTCCAGGCATTATTCTGACCTTAAATAGCTATACACAAACTTAGTGGATATAAGATAACCCTTAAATAAAAATGTATAATGAGTGACATTTTGAATCTATTATCTCTCCCAGAGCATGGCACCTGACAGAACACAGACAGATAACCGACCTACATGGAGCTGTCGTATGGAGTTCATTCTCGTCACAGTGGGAAATGCAGTGGGACTTGGTAATATTTGGAGGTTTCCCTATCTGTGCTATCGGAGCGGTGGAGGTAAGACCAGATGTTTTAGTTGCGAAATTAATGTTTTTATTCAAATTAAAAGTTATTGTATTTCTCCAATATTTAAATTTTATAAAATCAGAACTCATGCAGCCTTTGAGTGTTGACCCATTATAATTATTATAATAAAAAGATGTAGTTGTACAGAAAGTAGAAGGGAATGGGATAGTAAAAATAATGTCTCATCCAAGAGTAATAAATATGTTGACTTACTGTATTAGCAGTAGCACAAGCTGCCACACATGCATTTATTGCCCACTATAAACATTAGGAATACGATAGGCTATTATTATTATTATTATTTGTTATCTAACCAAAACACACAAGTAGCTTAACATTGAAAACACACATGATCCACGGAACGCAGTATACAATTTCATACTAAAAGTTCAAGACTTAGTCGCTGACACACTGCAAGCAACTAGCAGGGGGGTGTCTAGGAATTTTTAACTGGGGTGGCACAGGGGTGGCAAAGGGATGTTTGGGGGTGGCCACAGAAGAACATATACAATGTGCGCATAGCACAGCAAAACAATGCTTTTTTGTGGCTATGGGCATAATACCAAAAATAGGCTATAATATAAATGTTACATGCTTGCATACACATAACTGGTGATAGTTAGTTTCCTATTTTGCATAACCTTTATAGGCTAGTTAAGGCTAACAATAGCAATGACAAACAATTAGCTCCACAAAAGCAAAACATAAATACTAATAAAATACTAATTATATAACTCTAAATTATAGCATAGGCTATAGCCTACTGATTTAATAACACTTTCTGACCATATTTAAGGTTGTTAAAGTGATTTACTTTGTTCTGAAGAAATCAGAAAAAACTGTAAGGTGTTAGGCACACTATGGTACACCAACAAAATGTAGTGTAAAGGCTTGTTTTAATAAGGAGAGTAATACATTATTAAGGAAAGATAGCATGTGTGGGAGCCAAATTATCATAGACCAATACATGACATGATTGTATTATGTTAACAAAATGGTAGCAATGTAGGCTATTAATGCAGACAATGTCGTGCAATTAGTTGAAGAAGAGAGAAAACTGAAAGGGAAAATGTTTTTTGAGTCAACTATTTGAGGAAGCACGTCCTTTTTAAATACGCATGTGGGTACACCAAAAACTAGGTGGTTGTATCCTACATTAATAGCTTATTCAAACAATGATTATAGGCACACGGGAAAGGGGAGGGGGAGGGGGAGGGGGCTGCATGGGCTGCAGCTCTGGAGAGGATTACAACACACACACAGAGAGGGAGTAGTGTCATTATCTGCACAGGACGCAACGCATTTACTACATTTGTATTACTGCTATAGTCTTAGTCTATAGTACCCTGAAGGATCAATGCTGTAATCATGTCTGACTGCCACTAGATGTCACTCTAAGCGACTCAGACACAAACACGAGCCGCGAACACGCACATACACACACACACAATTAAGTATTTAAGATACCAAAACTTGTTGCTGTTAAATACTTCAGAGGCTATGCTATACAGTCAGAGATTGTCTACCCGGTCAAAATGCATTGGTTTGATTTATCGCTCTGCCTGGTTAATACAGTATATATAAATGGTCAACCATAAATGCTACTGAAATTCCCCTCCTGTTTGTTTCAGGTGCATTTCTAATCCCATACTTCACAATGCTGTTCCTGTGTGGCATCCCATTGTTGTTAATGGAATTTGCTATCGGGCAATACACTAATTTGGGACCAGTACACGCTCTAGCAGAAGTCTGCCCCTTGTTAAAAGGTGGGTAGATCCAGGGGCCAGTTTCCCCTCCAATGTGGATGTACCAAAGCTTTCTATAGAGTAAATGTTTGTTGTTTTTATGTTTAGTGGACATTAGGACTCTCACTCTAATCTTCTGAGGACCTCTAAGTAGGTGTATACAATAGCTTTATAGTCAAGTGTGATGTAACACTAGTGCAGAATTTATAATCTCTTCAAAATATATGTATCTCTTTTCTCAAAATCTCAATATGTGATCAAATAATACATAGAAAGTTAATTTATAACTTACAATTGTGAAAATAAAATGTTTTAAAACCTCCCCCAAAACAATAAAATATCCATCCATCCATCCATCTATCCATCCATCCATCCATCCATCTTCTCCTGCTTATACGGAGTCAGGTTGCGGGGGCAGCAGCTCCAGCAAGGGACCCCAAACTTCCCTTTCCCGAGCCAAATTAGCAGGCTCTGACTAGGGAATCCCGAGACGTTCCCAGACCAGTGTGGAGATATAATCTATTCATAATTGTGTAGACTATGTGAGGAATACTGTATAGGTACTGTATAGTCAAGGGTTTAACAATAGTTCAATGTAACATTGAGTTGTTCCGTTGTTCACACCATGTGCAATAAGTTAATAATAATTATAATAATAATAATAATAATAATAATATATTTAATTTGTAGCACACGTTAAATTAAAAATAAATCTCAAAGTGCTGAGTAAATCATATTCCTATCCATGTCCGTGTTCCTCTACAGGTGTTGGCATGGCCACAGTTGTTATGTGTTCTGTGCTATCCACATACTACAATGTGCTAATGAGCTGGGCATTGTATTACTTGTTAAATGCCTTCCACACACCACTTCCCTGGCAGCACTGCAACAACACATGGAATGCCATTGGAAACTGCTCCACCAGCTTTCCTGGAAATGCCTCTCATCTGCACTCAGCCAGCAAGCAGTTTTTTGAGTAAGTAAAAAAAATATGCAATATTATTTTTCAATATAATTTCTTTCACCTTGGTCCCCTTCCCCCTTTGATTAAATTAATGTTGTCCTGTATTAATATATGAATTGTACTCCTGTATTATATTTACATAATTAATCTAAGAGATTGTCCTTTTTGTCCTTGAAGCTTGTAAATCATTCTGCAAAAAGCTTGATGATATTTGAACGTGATCAAAACAAAAACACCTCACCACACAAAACCTAGGATATTGTTGTTTGCGGTCTGCACCACTTTGTTTTTGTTAATATTTACCATGCCAGGGAGATTATTACATTTTAATGTTGGTTTTGAGTGGAGACAAAAAATACAGATTATGCCTCCATCTTTATTTTCACAGTCACAAGCTTTTGGAAAAAACTAGTGGCATTGAAAAAGCTGGTGGTGTTCGTTGAGAACTGGTTGGCCTCCTCCTTGTGGCCTGGTCCATTGTGTATTTGTGCATATGTAAAGGCATAAAATCTGCTGGCAAGGTCAGAGCTGTGATATTATGTTATGTCTTTAAAGAAAAGTTCATACTTTGACCTGAACCTTATTGTCCCCAACATATGGACCATTTAAGACTAAAATCTAATGATACAATTCAGTGAAAAGTTCAGACTATAAATATTATTATAATGTTATACATTTCAATATTTCATTGACATTTTTGTATTAGTTACCTTGGCCTGTGTTAGGATGTCTGACTGACTACATGCAGTGTGACTACCTTAAACTGATTATATTGTTATTTAATTAAATTAATTTATTCCATGTTTTAAGTGATATTTGAAAATGTCCAGATGAAACACAATAGCCCATAGTAGTCTATAGTGTATCTTAACTCGTCTTGATGGCAAAATTGTATAATTACTATTTGAAAGAAAACTGTAACAGTATTTTTTCTTAGAACCACACTAACAAGCACAATCTACTTCCTTACGCTGTATCATGCAGGTTGTGTATTTTACAGCCGTATTCCCATACTTCATCCTGTTTGCGCTGCTAATATATAACATGCATCTTCCTGGAGCCAATGATGGCATTTCTTACTTCCTGACCCCTGTGTGGACTGAGCTGTCTGAAGTTAAGGTGAGATTGAAAATTATTTAGGCTGTATGACCTTCATTCACCTTAGTGCTGAATGCCTTGCAGTGCTACTGGGCTCAAATATTAGACTCTACCCCTCCCCCAAAAAACACATACTGTATGTACATTTTGTGCACAGCTGTGGTTCAAAGTTATATGGGGAGGACATTTTTTACACAATGAAGGCGTGTAGACCTAAATTTAAAGCCAGACAAAGTTGTTCTGCTCCAAACCAGTTATTTATTTATTGTAATGCTTATTTATAGGTGTGGGTTAATGCTGCTGCCCAAGTGTTCAACTCTATTGGAATAGGATATGGCTGCATGTTTTCATTTGCTAGCTACAACAAATTTAACAACAACATTCTGAGGTATGTTACATGTCATCTGTGCTTACATCACTGTCCTGCCAGTAGAGAAACTCCTAACCTAAAGTTTGACTTCAGTGTGGAGTATGACCATCTGTGATTTTCTACATAAAATATTATATGATTCTGTACATATCCAGTGTTGGGATTGCTCGAAATACCTAGACTACAAACATTTATTCATTTTTTTAAATAATCGTTTCTATAAAATATTTAAAAACCTTTTGCCTAACAACTATCATTTTCTTTTACCTTGTCTGCTGACTTCAGACTGACTCGTTTACATAACATTTACATTATTTTTTACTAAAACGTTTTTATTATAAATCTATTTAAAAAATGCATTGATGTAAATGTATTAATTTATTTGATTATAAATTATTTAACAGCTACTTCTATGCAAATGTACAGAACTACACAATACATTACAGTTAGCATTCTGTTGAAAATGTACGAAAAGCAGTCACAATGTTACTCCTCTGGTTAAATTGTAAACGTTACATCTTTATTTGTGTACTAACTACACAGTCTAGTGACGCTTGTTACCTCTACTCTTTATTCACACAGTGCCATGAGTAAATCCCCCACATCATTAAGATTGATACAATCTCAGATAAATAATTGACCAGAAATGTGTTTGTCACATGATGCACAGCAAGCATGCCATGTTATACTACACGCTTCTTGATATCACTTGCTTATCATATAAGTGGACTTTAACTGTAATTGACTTGCATCAAAATGGATCATATTGATCATTTTTACTTTACTGTAGTTGAGGTAATTTAACTACTAGGATTGGATAAAAGAAATAGAAATGCTATAATCAGTTCATGTACATTCTTCTTTTTCCACAGGGATGCTTGGATTGTGTCTTTAATTAATTCAGCTACTAGTATTCTGAGTGGCTTTGTGATCTTCTCTGCAATTGGTTACATGAGTCATATCTATAATCTTCCAGTAAATAACATAGCTACAGATGGTAAGAGACCATTCTGATTTTGCAAGCTCCACTGTTTGTCTATATGTGATTATTGGAATATGTGTGTAATTTCAGGTCCTGGTCTGGTATTTGTCGTTTATCCTGAAGTCTTCTCCACCATGCCTTTGGCTCAGGTGTGGGCTCCGCTATTCTTCTTCATGGTGCTTTGCCTGGGGATTGACAGCCAGGTATTGTACCAGTCAACATAGTGTACCAAAATTATTAAGTTTTCTGTATTTCTATATTCAAATTGCCCACCAAGCACTTCCTGGAACTTTTTTGCCATAGGTTTTGCCTCTCCATGAACCATGTGACCATTGAAAAATGTGAACTTCCGATAGCGTAACTCTCTCTTTCCATGGCTCTGGATCCAGTGTTATTTTTAAGATAGCCCTTGTTGCAACTCTCAAATCTAACCTACAGCAGACATAATGTGTAGCAGCAAATTAATTAAAGAAGTCTTGAATTTTCTCATTTGATGCTGAAAGATCTTTGTCATTTTTTGTTAGGACAAAAACGTATCTCCATGATGCTAAAGAAAATGCTTGGAAAGGCTCCTAATATTTACTTTAAGCTCTGTTGGTTAATATCTCCCCTGCTTGTTCTGATGAGGCCCTATATTAATGTTTCTACTCTAACTCTAGTCACTATCTAATATTAGGTTTATACTGATATATTAACACAAATATTAATATGATGATTTTTCTGTATTGTGTATATTGTCTTTGTAGGCCATACTTGCCTCGAGCATCATCCAGTATGTTCCTGCTCGCTATGAGAAATATACCTACCCAGTATGGGCAGAAGCGGTAGGCTGGGGAATCTCACTAGTCTCCATTGTGTGTATTCCACTTGGAGCAATACATGAAATATACAAGTCTAAAGGCACTTTATTTGAGGTGAGTAAATTAGCTGGAAAACAAAACACAAAACATTCTCTTTTATGTATGTTCCAATCAAGGTCTTTCATTGGCGATCAATATGTTAGTCGGAGGTAAAACTACATATAAAGAGATTCTGAAAAAACTGGAGGTTTAAAAATACGATTTTACTATATGATATTATTTGTTGGTAAGTTGGCAACCCAATATTTGTTATAATTTTTTCATGATATTCTCCTCTTATCCTAAGAGGGTCAAAACAGCACTGATTTCAACGATAGATGAAAACAATCATCTGCCTGACAATGAGAAAACAAACAACACAGAATGTGAAGACCTGTGTTCCTCAACTGCGTGACCAAATATAAAAGATGCAGTAGGCTACATGTTTACAGGAGTTGACTGGTCCTTTAGAAGATATAAATATGTCCACAGTTCACAAAGTTTCTTTGTGTGATGTAGTCAGCCATAAAAATACTATATATTGTTTATCCTGGTTAGCAAGAGACTTTTGGAGTTTGTACATTTCTTTTTTTTTTTTTGCTACTTACTAAACTAAACTAAAACTATGTGCTGTGGTTCCATTGTGTTTTCCAGCTAAGAAGTGCTATCTATATTTCCATATTTAATTTGTTTGCAAAACATATTCAGGCTGAAAGAATAACAGTGTGTTCAAACTTCTATTACTAAATGCCAGTACCACTTATTGGAGAATAAATCTTAGTGTTACCTACTGTATCAGACAAGACCAATTTACCAATTTGCATTAGATCCAAATGATTACGGGACAGATTTCAATCTACTTTGGGTATGCCTAATAGGCGTTTTAGTAATATTTTAGTCTGCTAAAAGGTTATGTTCACATATATTTCATCCATATGTTGTGAGGCACTATACAATTATAACGTTTTTTACATCATCTTGTGATGCACCTGATAATCTCATCTGTGATGTTTACTTTGGGTCATTGAACAATCAGACAATCAGACCCAAGTGATCCTGGGTGACCTTATATCTTCAAACACTCCTGTTATCCTCAAATCCATAAAGCAGAGCGACATTTCTGAAGATAATAACATTTCATGTTATAGTAACCTCAATATCAAATTGATCCCAAAGAAAGAACACCGATGCATACAAAATGTGTGCAGGACATTGAAAACAATAGTCATGTTAATTTAATGTTTACCCCATTATCCCCATTCAATTAGGAAAAGTCATAAAATTTAAAGCAAAAAAAAAAGTCTACATATATTTAAAGACGTTAAAAATTGAATGGGGTTAACTTGTTTGTGAAGATTTAGGCACTATTGCTTGTCTGTGGAGAAATATCCATTGATTTAGAAGTACAGTATATAAAGTTGTGTTGTGCTGGATTTTAAGATTTGTATGTTCTTGGCTTGTTGTGTGATATATAACTTCTGTATAATATACATATAGCTTTTATGACATGAACAACCCTTTGTAGATGAGTCCAATGTTTAAAATCTGCTAGGAGTTTAGAGTTCCAATGAGAGCTTGCTTAAAAATAGAACGAAAGGCAATTCACTTTATTAGCACATTTCATACATGAGGTAAATTCAATGTGCTTGAGCTTTGTAAAATTCACTCCAAAGCTATGGAACACATATTCAGGACAGCCAGCTCTCTAAACAGCTAAAATCAGTAATTTTTAGCTTTTATCATTTTCGTTGAAGGTTTGGAACCTTTTCTCGCTGGCTGGTGGTGCCCCATTTCTCATCTGTTCTCAGTGAGGAATGTCTGGAACATTTTACTGTTAGGAACCCTTAAAAGCTGTCATGTGACTATGGCAGGCAAAATATAGGCCTACTGCTAGAATTTGCTGCTAGAGTTTACAGCTGCTGAGAAAAAAAAAAAAAAGATTTGATGGACACAGGGTCTAAAACTGTCTAGGACACAGCCATGTGTTTGGGACATAGGTAAAACGAGTTCACTGAGAAACGGAAACTAATTAAAGTGATTAAGAAAAAACACCTCCAGGGAACATCTTGTCTTAGTAATAACTTTTACCTTTTTATTTTCATTCTTACAATTGTATACGGTACTTGATCTTTTAATTTAATTTTGAAGCACCAATGTGCATGTCATCTGTTACTGTAACTGTAAAGCACTGAGCGGCAATTATATAAAATGTGCTCTACAAATAATGTTTATTATTTTAAGGCTCCGTACTATTCCGATAGAGCGTGTGTTACAAATGTAAATATATAGTAAGTAGCACATTTAACAATGTATAGTAATATCTATGTTTTCAAAACTACTTCCACAACGTTTTCAGATAAGTTATATCACCCCATGGCATTAGTCAGAATGTAGAGAATATTTTCCAAACTTAAATAAACAGATGTCTGCCGCTTCTTATTGGAAGTGTAATACTTTCACCCTTTGAGTTGTTGCCCAAATGTCTTATTGAGGATGTGTGTGTGTGCATGTGTGTGTGGATGAGAGGTGTTCTGGAATATAGCAAAATAGAACATTCAATTTACAACAGTAAGGTACATGCTCTGGTCATATTAGACTTTTTAACAAATAACTTACATTTAGTAGGCTATATACCCGATTAGATGCAACCACAACACACGTTATAAATCATATGCTAGCCCAGTAGATGTCGCTACTTCTCTTCTAATAGACTACAATGAGAACTGTGGAGTGTTGTAGCCATGTTCGTAGCCTATGTTTTTTCGCATGCTTCCAGGTGCTGCAGTTAGATCCCTTCTGCTCTCCGTACAGGAATTTACTGAATTACGTCAGTTTATCCTACCCATTATCGACAAGAACAGTTTAGTGGAAAGGTAGTAGGCTACAGCTTTGATTTCTGCAAATCATTTTAGAGGATATGTTTTTATTTACACCAAGTTGATGTGGAGAATGCAGAGTGTACGGGTGGTAGAATTACATTTCACAATCCTCTCCTACTGCTTAAGAATGAGACATTTCTAAAAGTAGCTCTACTGTCGGCTAGGCTTCCAATAATAACTGTAGATGGAGGAACTGGAAGGTAAGTTACTTTAGTATTTTTATAGCTGTTAGAATGAACTATTTATTATTAGTGTGCGCGGGTTAAGGTTAATCAAGTTGAAAAATAGTAGCAGTGATGAGATTTGTTCGTTTGGATGTAATCTTATTTGCCGCAGTTTAAAAAATGTTTTCTAAAAATTGCAATTGTTCAGAAGGCATTCAAGATACAATTTTCATTTAGTAGGCTTAGTATTCGTATGGTGTGTATTAGCGTTACTTTTAGATTTTAACATCGTGTTGCATAAGTGAATAACCTATATTTCAACAGGTCCAGATGGACATCAATGTGCGGGTTGTGGGGAAAGAATTCAAGACTCGTTCCACATGAAGGTTCTCCAAGACACCTGGCACAACGCTTGTTTTCAGTAAGTGCTGAATTTAAGGTTATTGACTTACTCATATTGTGACTGAAACCTTGCGCAGGAATGTGGGGAATGCGTTGTTTTCGTTTACATAGGAAACGAACAGCGTTAAAATGAAGACAATCGCTCTATAGGCTACTCGTATAGGGCGTCACTGATGTACGCACTGCTTAGAAATAGCATTCAAGACGTCTATCTGGGTTTGTACTAATTTAGTTGTGCCATTTTACACAAACATCACCGTCTGTTTCCTTGTGATAGTTGTTTTTAGATGTTATTGCTAGTTATGGTTGTTTTTAGATGTTATTGCTCAATGCTGTGCTGTCTCTCACATTTCATCTTAGATTAGCCAAATAAATACTTCACAGAAAAGACTTTGGTCTGGAATTCAGCTTTTAGGTGGAGGTTTAATTATTAACAGGACTGCAGCTGCATAGCTGGGGTCAGTGCTTCCATAGTAAACACCTGCAGCCCAGTGACTAGATGCTGATATGCCATGAAGATGATATGTTGTAAACAGTCTTTGTTTGGTCTAAAACGGAATTTCTCTCTGATGCCATGACTGAGAGATATTTTTGTAACACTTTTGTTTTTCTGGTATAATCAGCTAGTGTCTGCTGTCACGTGAGACGGGATTTGAGAGGTCATTGTCATTTGCTAATGAATGTTACAGACATCAAACAGGCGCCAAAGTGACACTGTTGTTACAGAAGAATAGACTTAGATCTGATCGTAACAGATTGTTTCTGTCTGATGGCCTTTACACAACTGTGTTAAATGACCTAGGTCATTTAGCCGACGCTTTTATCCAAAGCGAGCAATGAGTACAGTTAGGCTACAGTATTAAAGGAGCAGGTAAGGGTTGGGTATTTTTCTATGACTTCTTACAAGTAAACCAACTCTGGGGGTTTCTGGCTTTAATCCATAGTGTCCACCCTCTTACACTTTCACTTTGATCCTTTTCAGTGCACACGCACACACACACAATATACATTTTGTCCAGCCTTTGGATTTGCCATCCACAGCTTAAACTCACCTTTTACACATCTTTTTCACATCTTCTCCTTATTATCTCCTTATGTTTTATCACACTTCCAGGCCCCTTAGATCGTCCATCCAGTTTCTTTTATCGGTTTCTTAGTCGCGTTTGAGAACTTAGGGTGATCGTGCCTTTTCTGCTTTTCTGTTGTGGCCCTGAGACTGTGGAACGAGCTTTCCTTTTCTATCAGATCAACTTCCACCACTGAGACATTTAAATCTCTTCTAAAAATACACATGTACTCTTTAGCGTTCGAGTAAGCTCTGGGACACAATGCTAAAACTGCCTTGTTTGTTGTGTATTGTGTTATATTTTATTTATTCATTGTTACTTGCATTGATGTGTACAGCACTTTGGTCAGCATTGGCTGTTTTTAAATGTGCTTTATAAATAAACTGACTTGATCTTCAAGTAACTGTGCTAAAATCACAGTTCACTGCTTGAGAGGTAGGATTTGTTTATTATGTGTACACCTTTTATGGGACAGCGTTCACTACAACAATTTCCTTGTTACTGTTGCCCCCCACATGTTGCTATTGTCCATTGTCCACACATTGCCCTCCATGTACCACCTCAGTGAGGGACATAGTTTTGGAATGATGTCATTCTTGTTCCAGTAAACCTGGCACTTCTCCTTGAGGCCTATAGGTAAAGGACTCAAAAGCCTTTTCCACGGTTGCATTCCCAGACAGCGATTCAGAGATGTGGACTAGCTATTACAGATTCTTGACTGCACAAACCTTACGGTAGCTTTTCTTCCAATAAAGCTTGATGGTTTGATTGGGGCAGGTATAGCGAAGATACAGATGAAATGTCATATGCAAATAAACCGCTTAGTCAGCTTAAGGTGCATAATGTATATGCATAATCACCATTTGAGTTAATTTCTAACAGCAATCTGCGAGGATGCTTTAAACAGTGTGTAGGCAGGTTCACATCTCAAATGTCATCTATAAACCCTTGAGAGGCCTGTTTTATTTTTCTACCATCTGTGCATATTTTATTTGTCCCATAATGTGCCTTAATAGTGTTTCTTTCATAAATACAATGATTTGTTTTTGTGTTTGCCACACTGTCGCCACAGTACGGAAACCAGATATTTTTAATCCCTAAATAATTAGGCTAATACAAACCATCCTTCATTTAGAACTAATTTAAGACTTTCTCCATGTATTGAAGAGAGGTAGTTGCAGAGAACATTGTGAACACAGTGGACACACACCCAGAGATAACGACCTATACAGTATGCAAGGTAATAACAGTTACTCCCTCCATTTTAAAGGCTTAGGGTAACGTCCCTCCCTGTTCGTCTATTGTCAGAAGTCAATGGAATTTGTCCATATTATTGGGACATAACATGGAGGTGAAGAAAGAACATATATTGTTTACTCTTGTTGTGTTTTTGCTTGCATCTCCATGGCATTGTAATGGAGTAACAGTGGACTATATCGTGGTCACATACAGTGTTGCTGCACAGACGAGAAGACAGATAGGGTTTTTACAAGGATCCATCAGATGTACTTTATTTTGGCTTGTAATCCCAGGGACAAATGGCTGCCATCTTCTGATGTTTTCATATGTGCGGAGACCATTGTGGACAGCTTTTGTTGAGAATATGAGATTATGATTTGGCAGGGCTGAGTCAAGAAAGCTGTGACAGATGTGGTATTTTTTTTATTCACATCTAGGGAAATGTCTCTGTTAAATCATGCATATCTACTACACAATTTATCTTTCATACCTTCAAAAATATCTTAATAATACAAAGTGCTGATCTGAGAGGATAAAAATTGGGAGAATATAAAGGACTGTAATAGAGAACTAGAAGTGTTCCAACAAAGGTGAGGTGGATTTTTAAGGGTGTTTTTACATAGAATCCTCTTTAAACTAACCAAACTCAGTCATATTAAAGTAGACCATCAGAAAAGGAGCTCAGGTCTTATGGGAATTCAACCTGCACCTCTCCATGAATGGTAGACACATTGATCAATCCAGTGTGTCCACTCTATGCCCATCTGTGATGCCCATCTAAGGGCATTGCAGACTTTGTTGTTCAAGCTTGCGTGGGTGAATGACACTTGTCTTATTATTGCAAGAATTAACCAGGGAAATCATTCCACCATTTAATAATGGCCATGAACGTTAACGTAAGCGGCTATATTTAGACAGACCAGCTGATGTCCCTGGTCAGTCAAGGGGTCAAGGTGACAACCAGCTGATTCTGTCACCGGCTGGTTTCTTGGTGCATCTCTAGGCTATATAAACAAAATTCAAATGTCTATAAACTGGGATGTGGACCGGCATGCCTTGAGGGCTACAATACAATGAAATGGCGAGGCGAACCTGGAGCGCTTTGTGTTCACAATGCGCAGGTTAGGCGAACCACAATGCGGACTTGAAGCTGCAGAGTTGGTTTGGAGTGTTCACATATGCACAATAAATGCTGACTTATTGCCCTGCGCTTGTTTTGAGGGCTCTTGTGTAAGTAAGTAAGTAACATTTATTTATATAGCACATTCACAGGCAAGGGGGGGTCACATAAAAGACTACACATAATAAAAGGTATACAATACCATAAAAAGGAATAAGGCAACAACACCATATTGCTTGTTTAAAAAGATGTGTCTTTTAGGTGTTTATTGAATGAGTTCACAGAATCCATTGCTCTCAAGGCTAGCGGGTGAAAGTCCAGAGCCTAGGAGCCACAGTGCAAAAAGCACGGTCACCTCTTGTTTCTAAACGTGTCCTAGGAGCAGTTAAAAGGTCTGAAGACCTCAGAGACCGACCAGAGGAGTGTGCATGTAAAAGATCGAGAATGGAAGAAAGAGCTTGTCCATGTAAGGCCCTGTAAGACGTGATTACTAAAATTGTAGTATCAACTCTGAGGCCAATAGGAAGCCATGTTTGATGGGTAGGACTCTGTTGCCCTCACTGCTGCAGGACGTTCATTCTACCATCGCGGTGCCAAAAGAGTGACTGCAAAGATACTGGAATAATATATTCCAGTCTCTAGTGACAGCGGTGCTAGCCGGCCAGCTAAGGTAGTAGATCAAAGTGCTTCGGTTGAGGCCTGGAACCTGCCCATGGCTTGGAGCTAGGGCGGGGCTGTTCTATTTACTACCTTGTAGGCCAGGGGTAGGGAACCCTGGTCCTGGAGAGCCGCAGCACTGCATGTTTTAGATGTCTCCCTGCTCCAACACACCTGATTCTAATGAATGGGTCGTTATCAGGCTTCTAAC
>JAODUE010034287.1:0-20766 GCA_027564755.1 Amblyopsis hoosieri
GGGGTGCAGGTACACTTTAAAGGTGGAGTCAGGCTCAGAGCTGGGGTGCAGCTACACTTTAAAGGTGGAGTCATGCTCAGAGCTGGGGTGCAGCTACACTTTAAAGGTGGAGTCATGCTCAGAGCTGGGGTGCAGCTACACTTTAAAGGTGGAGTCAGGGACGATAGACAGGGTGGTGAAGAAGAAGTCAGAGATGGTTGGTTTTAAGGATCTAAGAGGGGAATCCAATCGTATACTGGACCCTAACCCAATAATAGAATGTTACTTTTGTTTTTCCAAGATGTGCTTGCCTATTCAAACTGTTGACAGTGACATTGGTCTACAGACCAGCAATAACATGAGTACTTGAACATAAATATACCAAGGGGGATCAACCAAGACCCTTAATTGGACTTTAAAGTGTGCTGACACTGTGACACTTAAGGCCCATGTACGCTTCTGCATTAAAGCTACACTGTAACATGCGGATAGGGCGTAACCAGCGTGTCACCCTACGGCGTAGGTTATGGTAGTAGGTGTGACGGAGATCGTCCGTCCCCCTCGGGGAATCGAACCGTGATCTCCCACGCAGAGAGCGGACGCTCCTACAAGGCAGGCCAAAAACCCATGGGCCCTGGCCTGCGTTGCCAGAGTGTCCTAGGTGTCGGAGAGTGAGGATTAACACCGCACAGCTACCTGCTGGCCACCGTTACATAGGGTGACGTGCACCTCTCTTAAAATGCAACAACCCGTCTTTCGATTCGACGCAGCAGGCGTGTGGATGCAAGCCATAGGCTTTATGCTGGAGAGTAAGACTAGTGCTTTGGAATTAGGAATGCATCACAATGCCATAGCCTATGGGCACAAACTATCCCTTTGACAATCATGGTATAATTATTAGATTTGCTTAACCAAGACTAGCCCTGAGCTGAGATTTCCTTGCACGGGCAGCGAAAAGCAGTCTTTTATAAATACTACAGTATTTTGTGTCTGCAGATTGTTATGATACTGTACATGTTGGTGTAACTAAGAGATTTGCTGGAAATAAATATTTTTATATGCAATTTCAATGCGTTTACACTCAATTTGTGTTTTAATTATGGCGCATAAACAAGACATGACACTTCCACATTTTGGGGGTTCGCATCAGTGTTCGACTTACCCTGCAGGTGGAGAGCCCACCGTAGGAATGGTCTCGGGGGGCGCGACACAGTAAGCGGCAGGCTCTGGGGGTCCGCCCCCAGAACATTTTTAGAGTCCTGCATTTTGGTCAAATGTTTTTCTGGATGTTTTTCTGCTTGGGGAAAGGGCATAATTAACAAATGAACATGCTATAGTCACAGTTCAATGGTGCCGTTACATAGACATTCATATTATTACATTCCCCCATAGAGAATACATATTCTTCATTACGCAATGTAGGCTACAAAACAAAGTGTGGCTGCCTTTAGATATAGAGTATTATTTCAATGGATTATGTAACAGAAAATTATAATCAACCCAGGTTCACTGGATAATGGCTAATAAATAGCCAACGTTTCAGTGCTTTAGAGAAGACATCCCGGTTGGAACATCACAGGTTACACAAGCCGAACATCTTGAGATTTATGCAAAACAGCTTCCCTTTTTTAAGTTAAATAGGTCGCGTACGGTATTAAAAGGCTACTGCTGTTGGTTAATGATGTTAAGCTAATTCCTGCGGGTGTAGTCTACAAATAGGGACATGTGTGGGGCTCTGCCACACGTTCAGGCAACAACATGACACGAAAGGAAATAAATGAATGACCCCCCCAAACTGTGATTTCAAATTTAACTAGGGGTGCCATGGCCAGAATTAAGGGGGCCGGGCCATCCCATCGCATTCAACGCTGCCGACAGCCCATCATCAGAGGTATAATTATGCTTATAAGCTCCAAGTCAACGATGCTTGTGTTTCACTCACTCTGGCTGTTGCCTGAAGTCCTGACATTAAAGTTTCCTTGTTGTTAGTTTGCCTACGTGCCGCCTTGCATTTCGGTCCGGTCCTATAATTAGCAGTGTTACGCCTATAGAAACACATTAATATTTCACCCTGCTTCAATTATACATGGCGAGGAGCAGCAGTGAGCCTTCTGTGCCTCCTCAGGTTGAAACACACGCCAGTGGTGTGGGGCATACGGACACCTGTGTTACAGGGGATCACATGTCAATGGCAGTCAGCCGCCAGTGTTTCTGGCTCAGGAGAAATGTAGCCTATAGGCCTATCAATGACTACAGGGGAGTGAAAACTGACCTGGGACCACCCCCGGCCATATCCCCTGTCTCCTGACAGCTTGTTGCTGCCTTGTCGTCAGCAGCATAGCTAGCTAGCTAAACTAAGCTAAGATAAGCTATAGGGGCGCCTGTTGCTGCCTTGTGCTCAGCAGCATAGCTAGCTAGCTAGCTAAGCTAAGCTAAGATAAGCTAAGTTATAGGGATGCTTGTTGCGGCCTTGTGTTCAACAGCATAGCTAGCTAGCTAAGCTATAGGGGCTCCTGTGGCTGCCTTGAGCTCAGTAGCATATCTAGCTAGATAAGCTAAGCTATAGGAGTGTTTGTTGCTGCATTGTGCTCAGCAAGCAGCATAGCTAGCTAGCTAAGCTAAGATAAGCTAAGCTATATAGGGGCCACTTGCATTTAAACTTCTCCCTGTGTGCCCAGTGCTAAAAGACGCCAGAAATAAAGCATAGCAAGTTCAGGCAGGACACGAGTCACAATACCTGGATCGTCAGCTGACAAGCCAGCTGATTGTGGCTTTACGCGCATTGGCCGATAGTTAGGGTGCCTATATATTTAAGATGGTTTAGCTTCAGCTTCCTGCCGCTTCCTTTGCTAGCCCGTTAGTGCCCTCCTCATTCCCCTGCACCTCCTTGTTCCCCTGCTAGCCTGTTAGTTCCCTCCTCATCCCCCTGCACCTCCTTGTTCCCCTGCTAGCCCGTTAGTTCCCTCCTTGTCCCCCTGCACCTCCTTGTTCTGTCGTGCGTTTGTGTTACTTGTTGTCTTTGTGGGCTGCTCTGTTCTGGTCCTCGGGTGGAGGGGGGCCCCCTTGCTGCTCTCCATGCCTGTGGCTTTCCATGTATGTGCATGGAAAGGCAGGGAGCTCACAGAACAGAGCCATACCTTCAATTATAAATAATTAATGCTAATAAAAATACTACTTTGACATAGTGGTCCTGACTGAATTTTTATAATGTTTCTCTTAAGAAGCACTTTGAGCTGCATTTCATGGGTTGGTATTATTTGAAAGGTGCTATATAAATAAAGATGTGTTTTTATTAAGTTACTATCCACACAGCCCTGCTACATTGCATTGGGTGGCAAGACACTACAGTGATGTGCCGTCTCATCTATTTAGGGACTCAGACCTCACTAGTCCTTTTTTCAGTGATTCGTTAAATTGTATCGTTCATTGATTGGAACGGTTTGCAGCGGATTCCGCAAATGAACAAAGTTACTCCAAAGATTTGTTCATTTTACTGAACGACTGAAAAAGATCAGTCATTAAAAAGAGTCGAACCTCCCATCACTACAAGAAAGACACCGGACACCTAGTATATTCTTTAAAGGTGATGTCAAGGGTTCTGAAAAACACTCTTTGTTCTCTGATGCAGGTATGCGGTACCTACAGGGACGATGAAAACAACATGGCATCCTACACTGAGTGAATGTTCACAATTATGGTGTCCCAGAAAGAACAGTGAATGTGCTAACCCCCCAGTGGAACGGACAGCGCTGCGGCGCCACCTAGCGGTGTTTTCAGGCTACCACCTCATATTAACATTATTTAGGTGATTCCCTGAGAAAGCGTCTATGCAGCTAGCTAGCTATACGTTGATGATTGGGTACGCAACTGAACACATGGACCTTGTTATTGTTAGCATCAGGAGACAAAGGCCAGTACAGATATCGAACACATAACCTCTGCATATGCTGGGTTCGACCAATGTCTTTCCGACGTGGAAAAATATATAAGAATCCATCATAAACCAGCATGAATTCCATGCTGGCCAGAGGCTGGTTTATACTGGTTTGTGTTGGTGTAGTGCTGGTCCAGGCTGGTTCATACTGGTTTGTGCTGGTGTAGTGCTGGTCTAGCTGGTATACCAGCACACGAGAAACCAGCATGGGATGCTGGGGTACCAGCAAACCAGCATTCCATGCTGGTTCCAGCATGCAAAACATACTGGGGACCAGCAATGCTGGATTTTTTAGCATGGCCCTCATCTCAGAATTCCATGAACCTTCCAGGAACCTTGGACAAGGCTTCTTTGAAGTGTACTTTTACACTTAAAACTGCTCTCAATCCTTTCCTTAACACCTTCCATTGCACACATACAAGGAAGGAATTATTCACCAACATCAACATGTAGAAGACTTATGTCTTTAGTCACCACATGTCCTGCATTCAAGATGTTGAAAGATATTTCACAAGGGTCAACATAAGGATTTTTTTATTAGTATGTATTATAGGATTATACTGTACATAATAGTAGGTAGGGCAGATATGTCTTGTTACAGAATCAATAAGTGTACCTGTAACCCTTTCCACTAGATGGCACTGTTAACATAACAATAAAAAGTTGGTAGGCAAAACTAGGCATATATCACAAAGCGTCAGGATGTGTGTGGGCTTTAACATATACAGTACATCATGCACTGGGAATCCTGATTCCCAAACTAGACCATGAAACGCCTCACTAGATGGCTAGGCTATACATACATGTAAATGTAGGCAATCAGGTCCTGTTCAGAGCAAATGCTGTCTGATCCATCCTGATGATCTCACAGCCAACTTTGTGAAATGCAATAATGCATGGGGGATTTCCCCCTACTTATTATACTGCAGCCTAGCTACTAGCCGTGAGTTCCAGGGCCTTCCTCTGGACGTTCTGACTGAAGGGCATCAGGAAGTCTTCAAAGTCCACGTCGAACAGAAAGTGTTTCCTCCACCTCTCTTCCCTTGCCATCAACTGGCTGCTGGTGATACGGTTCCTCACGGGCTAGCATGGAGAGAGAGAGATGTTGAACGGTAAGACTGAACATATACATATATATTTATATATATATACTGTGTATATTGTGATGCATACACACACACTTGGTCTAGGGCTGGTCTATAATAATGGTATACCGGAATTTTTTCAAAAGAGATATAAGATTAGACAATATCGTTTATATCGATATAGTTATATTATGCGTTCATTCATTACTTTTTCGATTTGTTGGTCTCTCCCTCCACGCCTGCACTTGGCCTGAGGGGTGGAGTCAGGAGCGAGTGATCACCAGAGAAAGCTCACATATGTCAATTAATGTCGCTAAAAAATTTTAAATGTCACATTTCCGTCAGGTTTCCTGTTTTTCCTCTATGCCTGAAGGATTTAGCCCACTTCATAGAAAATACCGATATACAGTATATCGTGTATCGGTATTCAACCTAAATATATCGGGATATTATTTTTGGTCCATATCGCCCAGCTCTAACGTAAATACATTAAAATGTAGTTTTAGACAACGGTGAGGCTTACGGATCTCGGCACAAAACTGATGTCCACTCTGTTGGCGTTGCCGCTGGTGATGTGGGCGTTGTGCCAGATGATGCTCTGGGACCCGGACGCCTTCAGAGAGACGCTCCTGTCGGCTGTTGCTGCTGCCGCACTGCTGGTGACCGTAGTCTGGGCGGCAGAGCCCTGTTGTCACGGCGATACAAACACATCACGACACATCCATTGGCTTTACGTTACTGGATCGTGCAGAAATATCATAATACACAGCCCTGTTTAAATGAAACCTCACGAGACCATCCTATTCAGTTTGGCTTCACCGCGAGAATCAGTCTGGAGAGCTTGGAGATGGTTGTGTTTCAGGTCAGTGGCCAATCAGCATTGTAGTTACGTGTGACGAACGTGACATGAAAACACAACAATGGCTACAAAGGTTAACGTAGGTGATGCAATATAGCATCAGTTTTATTTTTATTTACTAGAAGAGCAAAGGCTTTTCTCAATGGAAAAGATGTTTCCACTCGTCTCCCGACTTTTCTACTGCAAGAGTGGATAACAACTCTCAGCTCTGCTGGGTCACAGGTTCCTCCAATCACCTGCCAACTATTACAGTTTCAATGGACGGCTTCCCAGGTGGATGTGTCTAACAGACACAGATATCTGGCATGTCAGGTTAGCTTAACCGCACGGTTCAAGGCCACTGGGCCAAGTATGAGTACGCCCTAAAGTAGCAGTAGCTTCTAAATGAACCTGAGGTCTACGCTTATTCAACAACAAAGTTAATTTTGCATCTGGTTACACCAAGCTAATATAGTTAATAAACATACTGTACACTACCTATAGATATTAATAAGACTGTACTTCTTAATAAGGACTATCCAATACTAAGAAGCATAAAACCCCCAGACAGTCCAAATACAGTATGTGCATTTGGTGAATTTGCTCTTCAGCAAAGCACTACTCGTACAGTACATCAAGCTTTACAGTCACACTTTTGCAGTTAACAGCATTGGCCTACATATAGTTTGCCTGGTGAATTCATGCAGTGATGCAGTCATAATTCCACTTGCACTTTGAAAGTATTGATGACAAAGTCAATATAATGAAAGCTGAAGTCACCAAACGTGATAATATCTGGGGTCATTGACAGTTCTAACACCCACTAGCCCAGGTGGAACTGCACACCCCTGGGCTAATTGACCTATGAGTTGTTGGCTAGGGTGACCCATGATATCCTATTACAGACTAGTGTTTCCCTTGAGTTGAGATGAGAGGCAAATGCAGGATCTGTTTTCATAGATGACAACCATGATAGGAATACAACTATCCCAGCATCCATAAAAGTAAATGTGAGCGTTGGTTTTATATACAGTATACGCATAAATTCACCAAGCAAACAGTACAATTGCTTTTGTGGCTACACATAGGGCAACACAGGGCAGCTACAGAAGTGTGACTACATACTGTTTAGCTTGATATACAGTATACATATATATGCTGTATATGCTGTATATGTGTGTGTGTGCACATTGCTGAATGGTGATATGGCGCTATACTTAACTATATACTATATATATATACTATGCTATATGAGTTAGGCTCTACACGTTCTGCAGTTATTGCAACAAATACAACTTACAATCAAATGGTTACCTTATCTTTAGCCATGGTTGAGCTCAGCCTGGGCCTTTGCTGACGTTTGCTGTCCCTTCCTGTCTTGGTGTCCTTGGGCTTCGGCAAAGAGTCCATCCTTTCTTTGACCAAGTCGATTATCCCAACGTCTGCGTACGCTTTCGCGATGTCCAAGCAGTTCTGCTCTAAAGGAGTGTATGCACACACTGTGTCAGCTCGTCTCAAAGCACTGCTGGATGAACTCAGAAATACTGTACGTAGAACCTGTGGCAAGAACAGGGCGCACTATTGGTTTAAGTGTCAAAGCCCCATCATGGTCACATTTATAACATTGCCACTTTCACTTTGTTTTCAAAGATGTTGATGCTGTAACAATGTCAATGCTTTGACAGGTATATGTCATATCGGGACTCAATCCCAGCCGCAATCATAGACAGAACTAAGTGGACGTTCAGTGGACTGAACATTTGCTATCCTCAGTGAACATTATGTTTCCTCAAAGATGTTTGCTGTGTTTAGTGGGTATAGCGGGTGTTGCTCAATGACATGTATTAATAGTGAAGCCACACGTTTGGAACCAGATTTATACATATTTGTGAGTTTTTGTCATCATCACTATTAATGGTAGAGTCATTCTGGAGAAAGACTGTTATATTTGAACAAAAAACACCTCTTATTTTCTTCCATAGGGTGTCGCCGGTTTAGCATGTTGCCTGTGGAAAATAGGGTCAACATTTACAGGTTACTCCTGAAAGAATCGACGTTCTCTTCCCAAACGTGACAAAGCAGGAACGGGAAGCCAAACCTTGCTTGTTCTGAGCCGTGACCTTTGCCCCTGCCCGGATGAGGAAGTCCACGCAGCAGGGCCGGCAGCTCTCGATGGCCCTCATAAGGGGCGTGGCCCCGTGCAGGGTGGGCGGGTCCACGGCGGCGCCGGCCTCCAGTAGCAGCCGCAGCAGGTCCACCTGGCCGGTGTGGGCCGCGTGGTGCAGCGGCGTCCACAGGAACTGGTCGCACGCGCTCACGTCCGCCCTGTGGGGAGTTAGAGTGGGTTATGTTAGTGTGGCCACTGGGCAGGCATCTTGGTAAGGTCAAAGTGCTTGTAGGCAAGTCTGGCTGTCCGCTCGGCAGCCATCTTGGTAAGGTCAAAGTGTGTCTAGGCAACTCTGGCCAATTGGCAGCCATATTGGTAAGGTTAAAGTACTTCTAGGCAAGTAGGCTACAGTTCAAATTTAAAATAAATGGAACAATTTAAATTAGTCAATAAAGCACTACATTAGTGTAGCACCGGAGTTACAGATACAGACTTGAGAGTGACAATGGAAATCGGCTTCCTGAAAGTCGGTTGACCTTACAAGGGTATATATATCAGACAGAAACACTGAGTTTCTTGTATGACGTAGTGCTGATGGATGGAAGAGGCTGACACTAGGGTATATGTTAACCTGACATGCCAGATATCTTGTGCTTGTCAGACACATCCATCTGGGGAGTTATCCATTGAAACGGAAGAGGCTGAGACTCTCAGGGTTCTAACAATGTGAATCAGGTGTGTTGGGGCAGCGAGACATCTACAACAATCAGGGCAGCGGCCCTCCAGGACCGTAATTGAAAAGCACTGGTTCAACACGAGGATCCCGGGTCCCTCTCTCACCCGAGGTCGATGAGGTAGCGGGCCACATCGTAGTTGCCGGTGGCGCAGGCCACCATCAGCGGGGTCCGGTAGAAGCGGTCCTTCACGTCCACTGGGACCCTCCGGCTGAAGGCCAGGTCCAGGCTCTCCATCTCCCCCGTGCGCACGCAGCGGCCCACGTCCACATAGACCGTGCGCGGCTCGTCCACGTACCAGGCGGAGTCGTCCTCGATGGGATGCCGTGGCGGGCGGTCGTGGCTGAAGCGGTTCGGGTCCACCCACTCCTGGTACCTCTCGATCATGTAGGCGGGAGGGCCGCCGTCGGCCCGGCGGGGGAGCAGCTCCGGCGGGGCGGTGCAGATGGGCAGCGGCGGGGCGGGCTTTCCCTTCTTCTTCCCCGCCTTGCCGCCCTTCTTCTTCCCCTTGGCCTTCCGGGGGCCGTAGGAGGAGAGCAAGAAGACCTTCTGGACGTAGCGGTTTCCCCGGAAGAACTCACCGACGTCGACCGCGCGCCCCTTCTCGTGCGCCCGCGCCACCGTCTGCAGCTGGGCGAGGTCCACCGGCGCCGCCAACCTCTGCAATGCCGACATGAAGGTCTCAGTGGGGACGGTCTCCACGGCGACGGCCCCAGTAGCTTCGCGGATGGCCGCCTCGTGCTCGTAGGACCAGTCATGGAGCGTCAGCTCCCAGGGAAAGGTCACCGTCTTGCCTGTCAACAGCAGAACACCGATATGTTCAGAAAGGAAGATAATACCCTGCAACTACATGTTCATCTAGCCTAGCTTAGCCTAGCCTAGCCTATCTTATTTTAGTAAATTTTTGCTTATCTTAGTTTAGTCTAGCCTAGTTTAGCCTATTTAAGCGTAGCCTAGTCTATTTTACTTTAGCCTATTTTAGCATAGCATATTTTATTTTAACCTAGCCTATCTTCACTTAGCCCATTTTAGTCTAGCCTAACCTATCCTAGCTTATCTTCGTTTAGCCTAGTTTATTTTAGCCTAGCCTAGCTTAGCCTAGCATATTTTAGCGTAACCTATTTTATCGTTGCCTAGCCTATTTTAGCCTAACCTAGCCTATTTGAGCCTAGCCTACCCTAGCATGCCATGATAAACAGAGAGGCCTAGCTAGCGCTATGGAGCTTCATGTCGCACCTGCAGTCTTCCCGTGTGTCCTCTCGGCCTTGCGGAGCTCCTTGGCGGCGGCTCGGTGCCCCGCATCCTTAGCCACCTGGCGGGGCAGCAGGCTCTCTGTGTTCTTGAGCTTGGGGTTGCATCCTGAGCAGGGAGACGCCACACAGAGTGACCAAAGACACTAAGTAACAACAAGATGGAGCGTTGTGAGGCGTTGCAATGGAAGCAAACATGGAACGCTTCTGGTCTCATAATGGGCGTGTCACCAACGGCATTCTGATGTGGAGGCTGATGTCCCTGCTAAAAAATCCAGCATAAACCAGCATGAATTCCATGATGGTTCATACTGGTTAGTGCTGGTCCAGATGGTATACCAGCACACCAGAAAACATCATAGGATGCAGGGGTACCGGCAAACCAGCATTCCATGCTGGTTCCAGCATGCAAAACATACCTTATGCTGGTCACCAGCAATGCTGGATTTTTTAGCAGTGGTAGGCAGCGCGCAGACAGCTACATCTACAATTCATTGCCTAAAACAAAGTCCATTTACCTCAAAACTGTTTGGTGCAGAAATACCGTTGTGGCCTCAGATTGATTGTAGGTACTCAAAATACCCCTTAACACCCCCAGAGAGAAATAATGAAATATTGTGAAATCCCTGGACCACACCATTGACTTGATGGGTCGTTCTGGTCTGCATAAAGGGTGAAAAGTTCCCCTTTGTAAAATGTTTGGGGCGGGGCTTCAATCCTATGGCATTAATCAAGTTTAAATATTAAATATATAATACGTTTTCTCCAGAATGCTTTGATTAGAAAACAATGCATTAATTTCTCTGTTGAGCGGATCATGGACAGGGTTGGGAAGTAACTGATTACATGTACCTGATTACAAAATAACAGTAACTGTAATCCATTACAGTTACCAGCTAAAATAGTGGAATCAGATTACTAGGTGTTTTCTTTAAAATAGATGATTACTCATAGGTCTAGGAGAGGGGTCTGCAACCTTTACTATAAAAAGAGCCATTTGTGCCCAAAATCCTTTAAATTTAGAGCCGCAGAAAATATTATACTTAGCCTATCAATCAATTCTAGTTAGCCTAACAACATTACTATACTAAATGGGATGTTTTTTCCAGGGTGCAAAAGTGATTTTGAATTGGGGGGACACTGAAATATTAGGGGCTGTGGGGGCATTCCACCCCGGGAAGCATTTTTTAAAAATAAAGCACTTAGATGCCAATTTCTGGTAACTTGAAAACAGAATATAATAAATAATAGCCTATACCCAGCTACTGTGCACGCACAATTTTGAATGGACTAGATCCATTTGGACACTGGTGAAATCATAAGACACAGGTCAAATATACTGAAAGTCAACATTGTGCTGTTGCATGATCGTGCCCAAAGGTAGATGGTATATAATAAAGAGCAGAGGACCCAGCACCGAGCCTTGAGGGACACCCAGTGAGTTTTATGACACTATATTCTCCACTGACTTAGAGCCATGCAGACGTCACCGAATGACTTGGTGAACAGCTCTTTTTTTATAAATCCATACAGTGTACCGAGTGAAATCATTGAAAAGGCTGGAATCTGCCACCTCTGCTACTCTGATTAAAAAGGCTGGAATCTGCCACCTCTGCTACTCTGATTAAAAAGGCTGGAATCTGCCACCTCTGCTACTCTGATTGAAAAGGCTGGAATCTGCCACCTCTGCTACTCTGATTAAAAAGGCTGGAATCTGCCACCTCTGCTACACAGGTGCCGTACCTCTCTGAGACAGGAAGCGGCAGCAGTTTGCGTTGCCCTCGGCAGCAGCATAGTGGAGGGGTGTGTTGCCCTCGCAGTTGACCACGCCCATATCTGCTGAGTAGGCAGACAGCGCCTGAAGAATCTAGCACACACACACACATATAAATATAACTATAGATATTGAAAAATAAATAAATAGGGGGAAAGATAGTATTAACGGTTTTGGTGCATGAGCCACATCGTTGACTAAAGTCTAAATAAATAAAATAATTTAATTAACACAAAAAACATATAAATCTATTACATAATGAACATGAAAACATAAAATAAATAAAAACAATAAAAAACATAAATTAACATTTTTGTATTTATTAATTTATAGTTTTCTCATGGTCATTTATAAGGTTCAGCAGCAGCACCTCAAGGTCGCCCCCCATGGCCGCGTAGTGTACTACACTGAAACGCTGGGCATCCAGGGCGTTGGGGTTACCCCCCTTGCGGAGGATGGCCCTGACCAGCTGCAGGGAGCCGGCCTTGGTGGCCTCCATCAGCGCGGTCACCCCGGTGGCCTGGAGGGGAAGTGCAGGCAAAGCTGAGTCACTTGCTAAAACAACATTTATGCCATGACCCGCCACCCTACTCAGCCTCTGATTGGCTAGCTAGACGATGATGTTGCTCACATGATGACGTTTTATGGGTAAGTGGTTAAGTTTGAGAGTTATTTTATATTGTTGTTACGATTAGTTATATTTATGGGTTAATTTACCCTCTGAAAAAGACTAATTGTTAAGGAGTTAGTTATCCTCTAAAGAAGCTGTGTTTAATTTAGTGTTTTAGTTTAGGGGTTAAAGTTATTTACCCTTTGGTTAAAGTTGATGGTTAAGTTTAGGGGTTATTTCACCCTCTGGTTAAGATGAGAGGTTGATTCAGGGCTTTGTTTACCATCTGACAGACATATTAGGGCCAGTTATGTTGTTGCCATAGTAGGATTCCGCACTGTATTCATTTCTCAGCACGCGGAGGTTCCCCTCCTGCTCTGACCTGATTGGCCACGTTGGGGTCCGCCCCCTTGTCCAGGAGGCTCAGGCACATGCCGGGGCACTCGCGGGCCCTCTGGCACACGACCAGGAAGATGGACGCCCCCTGCAGAGAAACGTTGTTGACGTCTGCCCCCGCCTGTAGCGCCACCTGCAGGCAGCGACTGTGGCGCTTGGTAGGGGAGATGCAGTAGAAAAGGACACCTGGGGGGGAGGAGCCAACGGAGAGGGGAGGGGCAAGGAGGAGGGGGAGGGGCCAGTGAAAGGAGGATGGGTCATATGGAGGGGGAGGAGCCAGTGGGCAGGGGGAGGGGCCAGTGAAAAAAGGAGGGGTCATATGGAGGGGGAGAAGCCAGTGGGCATGGGGAGGGGCCAGTGAAAGGAGGAGGGGTCATATGGAGTGGGAGGAGCCAGTGGGGAGGGGGAGGGGCCAATGTAGAAGGCTGTTAGACAAAGAAAGCTCCAGTCAGACGTTGGACGGACAGGAGAGGTGCTGCACTTGCATGACCAATAATTGGGTCCAAAAAGAACACATATGTGACATCTAGTCAGCCACTAGATGTCACGCAAGAGCAGCAGCATCTCAGACCAAAACAAATGCTCCCTGGGCCACACACACACACAGTATATGCACACACCATATTGTTATCAGGGGTACATAAACACACACTGCCCCTTTAAGCACTGAGCTCGGCCTAGAGGAGAAATCAACGTGGTGTGTGTGTATTGACACTGGGCCTGCCTCTATTCAGGAGGAGAGAGCGATATCGGGTCACGCAACAGGTTTCACATTACGGTTGATCTGTAATTATATGTAGCTCCTCTCAACACTGTCCAAACACACAAGCCCATACATACAAATTCACAAATGTGCACAGAACAATATGTGCGTTTGTGTGTGCGAGTTGTGGGACACGGCAGGCTGTCAGGCAGTAAAAGCCACGGCGTGCATTACAGCAGCAGGCTTGCTGTTCAGGCTTCTATTACCTCACACCAGATCCAGGTCACAATGGCAGGGAACTTGCCCAATGTGGGATTCACTGCTAGCTCTTGAGCCCAAACCTGCCCCACATTAAAGGCATAGTAAGCGATTCAAAGCTAATACACTTTTTAGTAAATTTACCAAATTTACCAAATATATCCATGCGGTCCGCTATCTTACTGCGCTCTGTGTGTGTTGAAAAAATGATCGGGTCTTTTTACACAGCCCTGGCTCACAAACAAAGTGGTGCAGACCGCACCACAACATCCCAGCATTGCAATGTGGGGGGTAAGGCTTCTGAGGAAGCAAACTATGGCATTGAAGGTAGAGATGTAGCCAACAGCCACTAGGTTATTTTACATTACAAACTGGGATCATATGCTGATCTGTATGATGTGGGGGCTACACATCACATTAGGTTCACTAACCATTAGAAGGTAGTCCTCTATCAGGAGTGGGGTTTGAACCCACGCGGACAAATGTCCATTTGATCTTAAGTGCAACACCTTAACCACTTGGCCATCCTGGTCACAATGTGCAAAATTCTTGAATGTAGCGCTAAGCTACACTCAGCCTGTGCTATCTATCTATCTATCTATCTATCTATCTATCTATCTATCTATCTATCTATCTATCTAAAGATTGTCTGTCTATCTGTCTGTCTGTCTAAAGTCTGTCTGTCTGTATAAAGACTGTCTGTCTGTCTGTATAAATGATGTCTGTATAAAGACTGTCTGTCTGACTGTCTGTCTGTCTGTCTAAAGACTGTCCAGTAGTTGAACGTTTAACCAGAGGTCTAGGCCCAGTAGGAGGCAATGAGTGCAAACACTTCCCAGTGGAGCACGTCCTCCAGACCCTGTTCACCAAGTGCATTGTGGGTCTGGCTACGCCAGGTTGACTGACCTTTGCCCTCAGCGTCCACCAGGGTCATGTCGGCGTGGTGCTCAGCCAGCAGGGCCACAGTGGCGTCATGGCCTAGCTCGGCAGCCATCATGGCCGGGGTGCGACCGCGCTTCTCCTGGACGTCAGGGTGAGCCCCCTGGGCCAGCAGGAACCTGAGCAGGTCTGGTTCCCACGGAGACAGGACGCAACGTCAGCCATCAACCCCGGACTGACCGACCAGTGTGCACTACTTAAAGGTGGAGTCAGCGGTTGTAAGATAATAATACACTTTTTTTGGGGGGGGGGTCAAAATCTCAGAATGTCTCTTTGTGGTTTGTTATCCGAAATAATCTGGTGTTTCTATCACTGTCCCAGCCAAGGCAATGTGTGTGTGTGTACGTGTGGGGAGCCATCATATATGGCATTAAGTGGGGGGAGTGTTTTTGTTTTGTTCAAATAACAACCCTTCTCCATAATCCCTGATGCCACCTTTAATTAATTCACATTGTACAAGTTTCTGTTTGCCTGGACACTGGAGACAAACTAGCTAATGTTCATTCGTACCCTGGTTGTTGGTTACGGCGGCCAGGTGAAGCGCACCCACGCCGTCCCGAGGCTCGGTCAGGTTGATCAGGTTGTCCACCCCGAGCTTCACCATCTTCGCTATGTGGCCCGTGTCCACGTGGCGGACGTACTGGAGCAGACGATAGACCTGCAGCAGCTGCAGCCGGCCAGCCGCCGTTGGGCCGCGCATTCTGGCACACGAGGAAGAGACCGTTCTACATCCGAGGAAGAGACGCGATGAGCTCTGTATGCCAGCCTCTTCAGAGTTATATGTCTCCTTGCTATGTGCACTGTTGTTATTTTACTGAATTCGTATTTTATTTAAAGATATATTGCCCATATTGTGATACACTCTAATGTATTGTGTAGGTTTATGTATATAATAATGTGGATTTTCATCTAGGCCTATCCTTCTGTCCTATGTATCCATCCTCCTTCCTTCCTTCCTAGCTAGCCATGTTTTGTTTGACTGGATTATACAATATACAAAATATCTAACATGAAATGTTTTAGTGTGGGATTGCATTTATAAAATAATTAGTAGGTGTCTAGATTGTTTATAAAAAGGAAGAAAACACAATATAGCCCTACTATAAATACATTTTTACTTTAATATAAAATGTAGCCTACATGGAGTGAAGTAGCTTTCAGAATGTTTAGGCTATAATTAATTAAACACAGCCAGAATGCAATATAGTGAATTGCCAATGTGGGACAGCTTATGCTTCAGTCGACGTTCTCCTTAATAAACAATAAATGCTAATTCAATTTAGCATTATTGAGTAAGTCAGAGTATGAGCTATTACTTGGGGTAAAGATTAAATGCACTGGCTTCATATTCCCAAATCTTAAATGGCAAGAAATGTCTCACATTAGGATAATTCACCATAGCATTAACAATGCTACCACAACTCTGTCAAACATACCAGAAACAACACAATATAGACCCTGCAGTAGGCTATTTCATATTTGTCCGCTACTTACAAAAAGCCTGTGTAACCTTACCTAACAAAACGTGATTTGAAGAAACCCAGCAGCCGATCGAACACGCACCGATCTCTGAAGCGTCTTCTGTCCCAACGTGAACGTATAGGCAGCTACGTGGTAGAACAATCGCATCTCTATGGCAACGGGACGGAGTTCCAGAAATAATGTTCCCTTTGATTACTTATTGTGAAGCCTAATGGAAATGTTGTCCACTAACCATGCCATTATGCCATTATGACGTTATAAGGTAGCGTTACCTGTTGCACACACGTTGCCTGCTTTAGTTTGTTTGGGTTTGTAACAGTAGTTAAGTTTGCAAATGCACAGGTGGTGGACTGCAACATGTTGACATTGGTCCATAGATCTAATAAATATAATATATACAATACGGAAAGATAAAAACCAGTAGTTTAGTCTATTCGACAAGTTTATTATGTGCGCCTCTGAGCCTGTGCTCTGAACACCAGATGTCACTGTGGTGCAACACAGATGTTTGTTCTTGGACACATTAAAGTGAATGCCATGTTTGTTCTTGGACACACATAATTAAAGTGAATGCTTTCTGTCTTGATTAAATTAAAGCAGCAGGAATATCCCAATATGTTTATTCCCGGTTATGCACATTACATTATGTTACAAAGACATTACACAACATTTACGAGTATTTTAAATTGAACAGAATTACATGATATAATATGGCCTGACCACACTAATTTGCTATGCACATCACTGCAAAGTCTAGTGCCTGCATCACTGTGCTTTACAGCTGTGCAGATTTAGCCTGCGATTACACTAAATTATCACTTCACTAATTCCTATCTAGACAGTAGGCCTACAAATATAGTTTAATTTTAACGAGGGCAGGATTATGTCCCGGTCCAGAATCCGACATAATCCATCCGTGGAATCAATGACGGTTCCCAAGACGGCCCCAACCACACAGCGACTAATGAGGGTAGGCGATCATAGTAGTGTCCCCAGTACGACCCAACTGAGATAATGGGCTTCTCCTGTCTTGTTAACAAACTACAACAAAACCCTACATGTTCACATGAATAATTTAATGCCATCTGATATTAACTGGTCATCGATTTGGAATGTTTTTTTTTAACTGGTAGTTTCCACACTACTTAGCATGAAAAGAAAACTCCTCACACAGACGGCTAGATGTCAAAATCATCCATCAATAACTAGGCTACATGAGGACAAGAGGCTATAATATGGAAAATGTTTATTATGTATACAAAATGTCCAATATCAATATTAAGTGTTACAATCAATAGTTGATAACCTGACATTTGGCATGCACTTGCCCTCGCCCCATATTAAAACAAAAGGTCTCTAGTACAGTGATTATACGCTGGCTGTCTGAGCTCAAGCTTTCTTCTCAAATGTAATTGGCTCAAGACTAATCGAGAAAGAAAATTAGACCAACATTGGCTAGATGAATAACAATGTAAAAATACCCCTGCTTCTCAAAACAAACATAGATCAACAAGCTTGTCTGCGCTACAGTGTAAAAGAGCCTCAAGTCTATCGTCAATGCATGGTCACAGTTCACAATTTAAAAAAATGTCTTTAAAAACAAGAGTATCTTCATCTACCACCACAGATTTGTTTGTTGTATACAGGAACATAAAAGCTGCATAGGATCACGTCATGTTGTGGACAACGTTTTTTATTTGTCTTCTGTATTGTATTTCTTACCAGGTGTAAAACCTGTACATTCAGGAAATCACAGATGCCTTAGAAAAGAGGTCCCATGTTATTCTGGGACTTTATTTCAACCAATTAGTACCAATAACTATAGTTAAACTTTGACATGAAATGTTATCCTATGCAGCAATACTTTAAGAATTTAGATATTGACCCAAGTTAGGTAAAAGACTTTAAGAGCCCACATTGTATTACATTTATATGCTCCCAAGACCCCTCCCCCCAAAAATAAAAGAAAGTCTGGCATTCAATTAAAATACATTGCATACGTAATTATTTAAGATAAGTAACACACATACGCTTTATAAGCCGAAGCTTATGTGTGGCAGATACAACCAAGTCTATATCTGACCACAAATATCAACTATCATTATCAATGGTATTTTATCTGAGATCACCAGATGGCGTTTTCTAGAAGGGCACCATTTAAAATCCCCCCAGAGACAAAGTATAATATCAATTTCCTGTGAAACTAGTTATAAATCAGAGAAAACACATTAAGTAACGCAAAGCACCGCATTCAAACACATAATAGTAATAAAATCCCAGGAAAACATGTTGGGCATTATGTCAGTTAAATGTAAAACAATGAGATGGACAGTTACTTTTGTCCAATCAGAACAAACCTTCCTGATATCCATCACAAAATGTTTTTGGAGACAAACTGACCAGAGAGTTAAACTTTGAGGATGCATAACTGGATATTTTATATCAAAAGAAATGCATTTTCCTATGACCTTATTTGCCATTTATTGCCACAACAGGTCAAGTATCAAGGATGTCTGTCACCCTGGCAACAGTTCTATCAGGGAAAGGCCTTTGTCAGCAGAATAGATTCCTGCCAATATGTGAAAAAGCATGATGACTAATGATGATTAACACGTTTGTGAGAAAAAATGTCTGGCAACCTAATAAATGCATAAACACTTGGCATTGTGTTCACTGTTGTTTTGAGATTTTTATGCTATTAAAATAAAAATGTTCCTGCCCGTGGCTGGAAAAGTTATCAGTTATTTAAAATACAAAATAAGAATAAAGCTTAATGACAAATCAGGGTAGAATCCCTAACTTCAGGAAAGTGAGAATAATGAATAATAAAAAAATTAGGTTAACAAATGAAAATGCCATATTACAAAGTAACATAATAAAATCAAAAAGAAATTTGCCACAATTTGTATACATATCGTATTTACCTTAACACTGTTTGCAGAAACCCAGAAATAATTCATGTGATTTTGTCCAGATTGCCAATTGCTACAACGTCACTGCTTAAAAAGGTAATATAATAAACTCTGCTGTTAAGTCCTTGTCATCTTCTCAACACAAGAAACCCCAACTCTTAAAAATAGGCTAACATCCAGGTTCTGTATATGCAAGACAGTTGTTTCGTCTATGTATACATCTGTACTGCGTCAAGTAGCCCAACTGAACACTGGGGTTCAATGCTGAACTAAGCAAGCTGTGCTGTTCTCCACATGGCTAACCATAACGTAACACTGATCAGCGAGAGGCAGCTGTAAGACGTCACAGTTTAAACGTGGAACAACAGTGTTGGCCCTGGACTGGCAAAATAGTTTTCCTTTTTTAATTAAACTGGCCAGTCTAACAACCCAGGTACTTGCAGGGTTACAACATAACCACAACTGCACACAGCGCAGCACTCACAATACATCCTCCTTCAGGTAGGACAACAGTAGAAACAGTCCGTTAGAAACACGGCAAAGAAGCTCCTCGTCGTCACACGCCGTTGAAAAGGACGGCGGGACGACAACAAGAGGCGACGGGATGAATAGAAAAATATCTGAGCGGCTCTAGAACTAAAACCAGACGGTAAAAAAAAAATTCAAGATTGACTGACAGGAGATGGGGCCTCACATGACGACACATTCTCTGGAAGACGTCTTCCTTCCCTGGACAGAGAGAAGAAAACACTTAGTCATGGCTGAGATATTCACTGAATCTGACTAAATGTGTATTATCTTACAAATCACTGACCGCACCTTTAAGTGTCTTGCACTTAAAGGTGCGGTCAGTGATTTGAAACCTTTAAATCCTTGCAGGAACTTCAGACTTGTGACTCCAAAATGTCATTTTTTTCATGCGTTTTATTAGCTAGTGTGTTTTACCATACATACAAATGGTTAAATCGACATCAGACTACGTATCTGCCTCACAAATCTTGCTATACAATATTATAATTTTCCAACAATAGAGCATGATATTTTTCTTAAGTCGAAAGCAAGTGTGGCAAATACTGATATTATATTAGTAGGCAATGGAGACACAGAGAAGTAGCTTTAACCAAAGTCATTATTGTAACACAGCAATGTCATCAATGAACCGCGGCTTCTCTAGTGTCTTCAAAACACAGACACATCACAGTGGAGCCTTTTAGAAAAAGCAAGAAAAACAAAAACCACCGATGTTTTAATGTAACAACCGGAGCTGCACCGGTGGGCGGGGCATCCCTCCTGTCCTTACCTCACCGGTGTGCGCTCCTCGGGTCGACGCCCACCTGTTCAGAAGTACAATTTACGATGCTCACAGCCAGGCAGGCTCATGTGTTCCAACGAGCAATGGAATACCCTCCCCCAAACCGCCTACGTAACCAGCGACATGCCAGCGCTGTGAAGCTAATAGTACATTACGAGTTACACCGCTGTGGGGAAATGCTATTGGGACACCTGTGAGCTACACCACGTCACCACTGGGGGCACTGTGGCCTTGCACGACACCCCCCTGCGTTTCCCAGTAGACTTACGCTTCCTCTCATCTCCTCCTCCTCCTCCTCATCGTCGTCCTCCTCCTGGCCATTCTCCACTTGAGTCTTGGTGACGCTCCTTCTGGCCACCTCCTGCACGCACGCACGCACGCGCGCGCGCGCACACGCACACACACACACACACACACACACACACACACACACACACACACACACACACACAC